>JAOTIZ010000003.1:25653620-25663719 GCA_027123425.1 Erythroxylum panamense | reverse complement strand
CCATTCCAACTTAAGTGGTATTCCCAAAATACCCCCAAATATTTTAATCCCTTAATTCCTATTTAAACCATATTTAATCTCAACTACATCCCAATTATCCAATACTATGCCCAATTTAATCCAAACTAAACCTTACACACATAGTTAACACAATTCATACTTAATGACATCATCATAAAAAAAATTCGGGGTCTAACAAATTACCAGCGGTTGGTCTTGCTCAACAGACCCACCGAGAGCTATGAGTTACATAGCTTGGAACTGTCGTGGATTAGGCAACCACCAGACAGTTCGTGCTCTGAAGGACCTAGTTAGATTTAATAAGCCTTGCATTCTCTTTTTAATTGAAACTATTGCGAACTCTGTTAAGATTGAAGAAATAAAGAATTTTTTGAAGTATGATTTCTGTTTTTGTGTGGATCGGCTTGGCCGCAGCGGCGGTCTAGCCATGTTATAGACAAATGCTGTTTCAGCTACTGTTACAGGTTTCTCAAACAACCACATTGATCTGGTCATTGATGATTCGAGTAATCCTAAATGGCGACTCACTGGTTTCTATGGCTTCCCAGATTCCATTAGAAAACGTGCAAGTTAGGAGTTTCTTCGCTCTCTTTCTCGGCTTCATATCATGCCCTGGGTTTGTTTTGGAGATTTTAATAATCTTTTGTCCATTAATGATAAACTAGGAGGAGTGGATTATCCTAGCTCATTGTTGGAAGGGTTTTGTCAATGCATTATGGATTGTAATCTTGTGGACGTACCTCTTATTGGTTTCGGCTATACTTAGGAGAGAGGAAGAGACTCAAACTCTCTTACCTTGGAGAGATTAGATCGTGCGTTTGTCAACAAAGAATGGATGGATATATTTCCTTTTTACAAGCTATACAATTTGGTGTATGCTACTTCCGATCACAACCCTATCAAGCTGGTGGCTACGCGTAGGCTTCCGGCTAAGAGTATTAATCACTTTAAATTCAAAAATAAATGGTTAACGGAGGAGGGTTTTTCTAATTTTATTTCTAGTTTTTGGGCTGTCAATGTTGAAATGAACATTTTGTCCCGGTTTAAGAAATGCGGTATCAACTTACTTAATTGGCAGAAGCATCGTGGGAATAATTACTCTGAATGTATCGAAAGCATTAAGAGGAACATGGAGTTATCTCGACAGAACCATCAGTATGTTTCTTTTTGGTTACAGAAAGCCGAGCTCAACCGTCTTCTTGCCCAGGAAGATATTTATTGGAAGCAACGCTCAAAGTTATTTTGGATGCAATACAGGGAGGCAAACTCAAAATATTTTCATGCATAAGTTTCAAAAAGGAAACGAATGAATCACATTACTTCACTCCTAGATGACAACGGTCAGTAAGTCTTGGAAGATGAGGGTTTAGGCAATATCATTCTGAACTATTTCAATTAGCTCTTTTCAGCTTCGGGAGTTATTGATTTTAGACATTTTGCCTTAGTTAATTCAGTGGTAAATCAGGAGGACAACGAATATCTTCTAGCACCTTTGCGGATTGAGGAGTTCAAGACAACAATGTTTGAAATGCACCCGGATAAGGCTCCTGGACCCGATGGTATGAACCCGGTGTTTTTCCAAAAGTGTTGGCATATTTTGGGGGTTGATATTTTAACAATTGCCGCAACTGGATGGAGAAATGTGAGTTTCCGAATACACTCAATGACACGGTGATTGTTCTGATTCTTAAGAAAGACAATCCTACTTGTATGAAAGATCTATGACCAATAGCTTTGTGTAACGTCATTTACAAGCTCATTGCTAAAGTAATCGCGAACAGACTTAAAACTCTCTTTCCAAGGATCATATCTCCCATGCAATCGGCCTTTGTACCAGGTCACCTCATCACTGACAACATTATGGTGGCTTTTGAGATCGTACACTACATGAAGAACAAAGGGAAAAGAAAGGTTGGAGAAGCAGCTCTTAAAATTGATATAAGCAAAGCTTACGACAGAGTCGATTGGGATTACCTACGCTTTATCTTATTAAAGTTGGGTTTTGACAGCAAGTGAGTGGAACTTATTATGGTGTGTGTCGCTACTGTGAGTTATTCAGTAGCGTTTAATGGTTCTGAAGTTGGCCCTATCATACCGAAGCGTGGATTGAGACAAGGAGATCCTTTGTCTCCATACCTTTTCATCCTTTGCGCTTAAGGCTTATCTGCTTTGTTAAGGAAAAATGAGGCTCGAGGGGACGTACATGGCATTACCATTTGTTCAGGCAGCCCTAGTGTCTCTCACCTTTTCTTCTCAGATGATAGTTTCATTTTCTTTCGTGCAAATACGACTGAAGGACAAAACATTAAGAGGACACTCGCCATCTATGAAGCAGCCTCAGGGCAGGCGATTAACTACCAGAAGTCAGGCATTATGTTCAGTTCAAATACACAACCTTCTGATAGAAATGCTGTGGAAGCCATCTTAGGGGTAAGCACTCATATCGATCACAGGAGATATTTAGGCCTCCCCTCTCTAATTGGACCAAAGAAAAAACAAGTCTTTGCTTTTATAAAGGATCGCCTTAGTAAGCGGATTGCGAGCTGAAAAAACAAGTTGCTCTTAAAACCAGGAAAAGAAATCGTTATCAAGACAGTTGCACAAGCTTTGTATGCTTACTGTATGAGTGTCTTCCTTATTCCCCGAGGCACCTGCGATGAAATCCAGAAAATGATGAACTCCTTTTGGTGGGGATCGGGAATCGCTAATAGTAAGAAATTTCATTGGGCGAGCTGGGATCGACTCTGTGCTCCAAAAAATATAGAGGCATGGGTTTTTGGGACCTTCACTATTTCAACCTAGCCATGTTTTGTAAACAAGCCTGGCGGTTTATGGCTTTTCCCGACTCACTTCCGAGTAAAATTTTCAAAGCCAGATATTTCCCTTCCTGTAGTTTCTTGGAAGCCAAGGACTGAACCAATTCAAGCTTCATTTGGCAGAGCATCTTTGCGGCTAAGGACATACTGCTCCAAGGTGTTAGATGGCAACTGGGGGATGGATCCTCGATTAATGTTTTTACTGACCCATGGATTAATGAAGCAAACAATTTCTTCATCACATCCCCTTTCATCCAGGATTATGGTAGTATTAAGGTGCGAGACCTGTTTAATGAGACTGGATCAGGTTGGGACGTATAGATGCTAGAAGGATTGCTAACTCCGTATGATGTTGGTCGTGTCTCAAGCATTCCAATAGCTCTATCAAAGCCACCTGATCAACTGATTTGGCACCATAGTCAAGACGGGTCTTACTCAGTGAAAACAGGTTATAAACTGGCTCTTATTATGTTTACTGATATTACTAATTTCTTTGTGGATGGGCCTTGGAATTAGTTATGGAACCTGGCTATCCCCCCAAAGATTAAGGACTTCATATGGCGATGTCTTTGTGATTTCTTCCCCTATAAAGATCGACTTCTTCGGAAGGGTGTAACGATCAACATTGCATGCAACTTCTGTGGCCATACAGAGGATATAAACCATGTGCTACTGGAATGTCCTAAAGCCAAAGAAATTTGATCTTTAATGAACTGACGTCCCCCAAGTAATGGGGTTGAGTTTTTTTTTTCTGATGCAGCTCTTAAACACCTCCCCCGTTTCTAATATCGAGCGTATGTTAGCTGTGTTTTGGAGTATTTAATACCATCGTAATCTCAGAGTCTGGCAATGTAAGAACATCCCTTCTCTTATGGTTGTTAACTTCACTGATAACTTTCTTAAAGATTGGCAGGAGTCTCGGGATATTTTTGGGAGGGTTACCGCCACGACTGGTGAGTTACGGTCTACCAGTTCGGTTTGGATTAGACCGTCGGAAGGTTTTCTAAAATGTAATGTCGATGCGGCTGTCTTTAAAGAAAAGAATGCTATGGAGTTTGTTGATGTCCTCAGGGATGAAAGAGGTTGTTTTGTTGCTGCTATCTCAGGTCATTATCTTTACCTCGTTGATCCAATTCTTGCTGAGCTTATGTCGGTAAGAGAAGCTCTGTCTTGGTTAAAAGAAAAACAAATCGACCACTTTATTGTGGAGTCTGACTGTTTGGCTATTATTCAAGCTATCTTAGCTCCGTCTTTGAATCGTTCTGAGATTGGAATTTTGGCTCTTGACTATCTCTCACTCAAGCGACATTTCCTTCATTTGTCTTTCCATTGGACGCACATGATTGTCAATAAAGCGGCTCACTCATTAGTCAGGGTAGCTTTATTACATGCAAACCTTTATCATTTGAGTGCTAGTCCTTCTTGCTTAGATTCTATTTTATTTTCAGATTGCTCTGCTTGTTAGTCATTGATGACGAAAGGGGATTCAGGTGTATGGGATAAGCCTGTAGATTTGGATTAGTTTTGATGGCTCTCTCGTCAATGTTTCTGCGTTATAAACGTTTATGTCCAAAAAAAAAAAAAAGTAAGGTTCGATGTAATTCCAAGTTATAGCTTCTGGGATCAGCGTGGCTAGGACCTTTTCGTCATTTCCCCTTCTTTTCCAGTATCAGAGTCACTGTTACTGACTTACTGTTATGCTCTCCGCTGTCGTTTGGTGGTGAAACGAAAAAACATATTAACTCGAATCGCCACGTCTGTTTCTCCTTCATCGCCGTTTTACCACCTCTCTCGCGGCTGCTTCCTCACCGGCGACCCCTCTTCGCCTTCGGCCCCTCTACTTTCGTCTGAAGTTCGATATCCAGCTTCATATGGAACCTAAAAGCTATTGCTAGATCATCTTTCGATTGAAGAAACAAGAAGAGCAGATCCTAGGCTTTGTGATACTTGTGAATTAATGATGAGCAGGGGATTGAATCTCATGGGGCTAAAGATCTTTGGTAAATTGCGTTCAAAGATTGCAGTTTTGCTGTTTTCGCTATTGGGTTTTAACCTTTTCACCGGTTCAATGGCCTACTCCCATCACACTTCTCCAACTGAACCCACCATCCACACCAACAACTGGGCTGTTTTGGTCTGTACTTCTCGGTTCTGGTAACTGAGAAACTCTCGTCTTTCTTTCTTTGTCTTCATGATAATTAAACTCATTTGTAATAAACTAATGACCTATTTTGGACCTTTGGGTTTCTTGAACAGATTGGGTTTGGTTTGTTGTTTTAGTTTTGAGTGTTTTTGACCTGTTCAATCATTTATGTTAAGATCGAGTCATTTGATATCCTTTGTTTTCAGGTTTAATTACCGGCATATGGCTAACACGTTGTCCTTGTATAGGTAAGTACTTGATGGAAAAGGTTTTCTTGCTACACCTTTAAAGCATTTATTATCTTCTTTGAATAATGTCGTGTCATAAGTTTGATGTTATTTTTTATCGTTTAATTTTGCAGGACAGTTAAGCGGTTAGGAATACCCGATGAGAGGATTATACTCATGCTGGCTGATGACATGGCTTGCAATGCTAGGAACAAGTACCCTGCCCAAGTTTTCAACAATGAAAATCATAGGCTTAACTTGTATGGAGATAATGTTGAGGTTGGCTTCCAGTGTTTCCCTTTAGCTTTTATATAGCAATTGAATTGTTTTAAAAGGATGGCTCTTTGATGTTTGTGCTTATTAATCATGATATGTGTATGTTCCAAAGAAGTAGTTGAAATACAAATGGATGAATTGATCATCTTTGGTTATGTGGCTGCTTATTTTTTATTTATGAAATTGACTGCAGATGTTTGCAATTGCCTTAGATGTTTGTTTAGAAAAGGTCGAATAAGGTAGTATTAACTAAATACTGAATATTTGGAAAGATTTACTTGCTTATGTATGAGAATGCTTATTGCAGTGACACAATTCCCGGAAACAAAACATCTCAAGATTCTCTTGCTTTCTTGTATGAATATGTTCTGTTAAACCTTTGATCACCACCAAAGTGTAGTAAGGGTAGAACCACTCTATTTGAACAATATGAGGGAAGTCATAAAAAAAGGACGGTTAAAGAGCTGTTCAATATTTTGTTTTCTTCCTGAACCTGATCTTAGTGTGCTTCCAACGACTCAGGTAGATTATCGAGGTTACGAAGTGACTGTTGAAAACTTTTTACGAGTTTTGACTGGACGCCATGCTTTTTCTGTTCCAAGATCAAAGCGTCTCTTGAGTGATGAAGGAAGCCACATTCTTCTGTACATGACAGGGCATGGAGGAGATGAGTTCTTGAAATTTCAGGATTCTGAAGAGCTGCAGAGTCATGATTTAGCTGATGCCGTGAAGCAAATGAAGGAAAAGCGTAGGTGTGATTACTTCTCTTGTTGATTTTGATGTGTGCCTTCTAACCTCTAGAGAATCATTTACTTCAAAAAATTATGATATAGCAGTAATTTATGGTTTAACATTTAGTTCTCACATAATATTTCGACTTTGCCCAAAAAAATTTAACCCCTGGCAATTTAAACTGATAATGTCTGTAGACTGATTATCTCTATCCTTGATTGTGAATTTTCCTAATGAAGAACTTTTGAGAATTGTATAAGGAAAACGTAGATTGTTACTTCAATTTATTTTCCAATATCTTTGCTGTCATCTTTCTGCACTGCTATGGCACCATCCTCACTATTGTTTTCAATTATAAACTAGATTCAAGGAGTTGTTGATAATGGTGGACACTTGCCAAGCTGCCACACTATTCAATCAGGTTTGGTCTCTTATACATGAATGTTGTTATAAAAATGTGTGTCAAGGGCCTTTTAATGTGGCTGTTAATTTTATGACAAATCACTCTACTTGGAGCCGACAACGCTGCAGCATCTGTATTTTTGTTTTGTTGTGGCAAGTCAAGTCTTGAGAAAACAGCTATATAATTCATATAATTATGCTACATGGTCATAACATCATGTCTAGTTGTCCTTTGCCCATTACTTAAGTTAGAAAATTTGATGCAACAACTATAATTTTTATTAATAGAATCTTTCTAATATTAAATAGATATGCTAACAACGAAGTAACATACCTTTTTGCATGTAAGTATTGGTTGTTTGATATTCTTTTTCTGCTTTCAGCTGCATTCTCCAGGTGTTTTGGCTATTGGAAGCAGCATGAAAGGAGAGAATTCATACTCGCATCACTTGGACTCAGATGTATGTGTTTAATAATTACACATTACAGTTTTTCTATTCTTAAGTAGACAGTTGACCTCAGATACCATGCATATGATACAATATGCAAGTTAAGCAACTTTCTTTGGCCTTTATGGTGGTAGGATAGGTTGTGCTAACACCGTTTCCTATAATCTTATACAGGTTGGTGTGTCTGTTGTAGATCGTTTTACATTCTACACACTTGCCTTTTTTGAGCGGTTGAATATGTATGACAATGCCTCATTGACCAGGTAAATACGGGTAGGAACTATCATTGCTTTCTCGTAGCCAAAAGCATGATTTGCCTTCAAAATATGGCCCCTTAATTGCTCTTTATCCATATGCTTCGTGTGTTTTTTTTCTTGAATATGTGTATCTTTTGATGGAAGTTGTTTGTGTGGTGTTATTCAGTTTGATTCTACTGAATGTTTGATATTCTCATGTTAGCTCCTAAACCACAATATTGTTATATTTCATTTGATCCAAGTCGGATTGAAATTTGACTCTAATGATTTTTCTATGGCGGCTAAAGATATATTAATGTTGAACCATTTATTTTCATGCTGTAATTTCCATATGAAGAGAAATTCTGAACAAGGAAAGCAAAATAACGAATGCCCTTGGCTTTTTCTTTTTTTGGTGTGTGACCATGATCACTTTTTTTGTCGTTTTGCAGTCTTTTTACTTCATATGATCCAAATACATTGATGTCAACTGCATATTACCGAACAGATTTGTACCACTGGCGTTTGGAAGAGGTATTGACATTGTTGCATCCTTCTTTTTGATATGCTTGATGAACCTTTTATTAGCATCCTTGTGTTTGAGGTAAAACTCTGTGTGATTTTTCTTCTAGAACTGGTTCTTTGCAATTGTCTTTGATGTTAGTTGAGGAGACCAAGTCCCTTGTATTTTAATTTTGTAATTAGTGGTCTTGTTTACATTCTAAATTGTAAAATCCTTTTTGAAGTTTATTGAACAAACTTTAAGATTGCGAGGCAACTGAGTTTGTTATACATTTGACACCTTCAAACCAGGGTTGAAACCTAGCTCCATCTACCTGAAATTTCTCTTTAACTTATTTGTTTCATTAGCCAAAATGGTGAAGGATTAGAACCATGTCCCGACATTGCTCTGGTCTGTTTTTTCATGTCAATGCATTATTTTGGAACATAGAAAGTTGAAGTGACCACTTAAAATCTATCCCTTCTTTGAAACAGTTTCATAATACCATCCTTGAAATTTTGTATGTTCAAAATGGACTGTCTCTGCCTGGTTTGTTCAGTCTCTCTCTCTCTCTCATATAGGTACCAGTGACAAACTTTTTCGGCTCTGTTATGGAAACAGTACATACTGACTCTGCTTATAAAGTCCATCCTAGCAAAAACACTGATAAGGGTGACAACGTCATACATTTAGAAAATGCCTTAAATCGTGATCGAACACGAAGTTTGGTTGAGGATCAAAGTAATGGTACAACTAAGGAGGTAATAGTCTTGTATTCCTTTCATTTTATTTTGTTCATTCCTTCAGTGTAATACTGTGTTCTGAAGGTCCAACCAACACTTGCTACAGGATCCGCAATGTCCTTTCACAAAAATGTTGGATACGTTTCATAAGAAACTGGAAAGAATTGAAGATGTTGATTGCTTAGTAAATTTGAGTTTGGCGTTGATGCTTCCACTTTTGGCAGTTTTATCTTGGATGTTGTACTGAGGACTTGGGAGCACCATTTCCTACCTTGTTATACTAATCCTTTGTACTGCCCACACATTGAGAACTGATCCTCAATCCCTTGAATCTGTTTTTTTTTTTTTTTGTCCCTTTGATTTTACAAGTTACTTTCATTGTTTAACATTATAAACATGTTGAGGTCATGTTATGATTCATGTACAGACTAACCATTTGATGGATGATGACTCTCTGCATATTATTGATCTGACCAAAATAGGCTTATTTGAAATCAACTGAAATTAACAATTCCAAGTTCTTATTTTAATCTGCAATAACTCTAAAGGTTGCAGTTTTTTAGTACTATGGGTCCTTTCCGTTGAAACTAGAAAAGAAACAAAGCCTAGGATGTGGTGTGAAAAGCAAATGGCGTGTTCAAACAAGAATGTTCATTATACAGTAAAACTTCGATAAATGAATATTCGATAAATTAATAACCTCGATTAGATAATAATTTTTTTCAATTCCGACTTGGACCAATGGGATATAATAATAACCTCGCTAAATGCATAAGACAATAATTTTAAAAAAATTCCTTGAGGCCTATTGAAAATATAAAATAATAATTCATTAAATAAGTATAAAAATTACATATATAATTCATAAAATAAAGTACTTTCTAAACAATTTTTATTTCAAATTTTATGTTTTCTTAAAATATGAATCTATAGTCAATTGATTCTTCTTTTCATGCAAATTGAATCCAATTTCATCTTTAACTTTTTGGAAGGCATAAACTACATTCGGCACATTCTTCTCATTTGAAGCAAGTAACTTTTCAAAGTCTTTACAGCAAGAAAAGTTTATTTTGGAGAAATATGTGGTATAGCGTTACTATCATCTAGATCTTGATTGTCATCATCTTCCATACCTATTACTTCTTGAATAATTTCTTCATCCGTAGGCGATTCCATTAAAGTTTCATTTTTACTAGGATAATTCAGAATCTGCTCTACATTCATGACATTTCTATAATATAAATTAGAAATAACTTTCTCTACTTTTTGAATGCCTTCAACATCACTAGTTTCTTCTTCTAGAAGCATACCTTCTTCGGATCGAATTTTGCAACGTCGAAAATAATTTGCAATAGTTGTGGCATTCACATCAATATTTCAATCAGCATTAATAAAATAGATAGCATCCAGCACATTAATTTTTTCAGGATTTATTACTCCCATCTCATAGCCTTCCAAGATGCTAGAATAAAAATGACGTCGATAATAAATCTTAAGTGATCGAATAATTCCAGCATCACATGGTTGAATTTTTGATGTTGTATTTGGAGGC
>JAOTIZ010000003.1:25627379-25644697 GCA_027123425.1 Erythroxylum panamense | reverse complement strand
TGGGAGAGAGCTAAACGCGGGAGAGACAGCGGGAGTTGAAAATATTGGTGGGCCAGCGGGAGAACGATATTTAGATGGCCTTTCCCGACGTCTAACTCTCCAACACGTCGTGAATAGTACTTTTCCACGTCCTACTACTAAAACGACGCAAAATACATGGCAATTCAACGACGTCTGCATTCAACATCACCGAATTTTCTCACCTATCATGACGTCTAAAAAGACGTCATAAAAGCCTCACATATTTCGCGACGTCGTATACGAAGACGACGCGAAATGTATATTTTTGTTGTAATGTCTTCTTTCTTTCTTTTCCTCTACTCAGACCAACATCACTAACTTAACTCAACCTCATTTTCAACTTCCATTCAACTCAAACCATGCACAAACAAATCCAAATTCCAGATTAAAACATAAACACTAAAATCCAAATCACATTCACGTACATTATTCACATTTTCTGCATTTCTTCTTTCATTTTTCTGCATTTTCATATTTTGCATTCTCCTTGTTTTCTTCCTCTAACTTTCATTTTCGACTCTTATTTCAGCTCAACTCATTATTAAACAAATTAAAAACCATCATTAACACCAAATATCAAAAACATCTCATATTCACTAAATTTTCACTTTCCTGCGTTTCTTCATTACTTTTACATCTCTTGTACATTTTTCATTTTCTTCTCTAACTTCCATTCAATCCTA
Source organism: Erythroxylum panamense (assembly GCA_027123425.1). NCBI lineage: Eukaryota > Viridiplantae > Streptophyta > Magnoliopsida > Malpighiales > Erythroxylaceae > Erythroxylum > Erythroxylum panamense. Next base: position 25,643,993 of record JAOTIZ010000003.1, on the reverse strand, counting down.
CACTTCTAACTCATATATACTCTTTCTACTCCATTTCCATTCAACATATTCACAGAACATGCAAGTTTACGCAAAAATATCTAAACACGCATATCATTCATGCATCTTCTTCATGTTCTGCGTTCTCCATTTTTCTACTACATTCATTTATCTCTATCAACATTTTCATTTCATCTTAACTCTACATTTATTTTCAGTTCAGCTCATCTTTAAAAACACCAACACCCACACACACACATATATACACAGTGAAAAGAAAACAGAGCATATATGCTTTAATCTTGCATAAATTTCTGTACTCTTCTTATGCATATTTTCATTGATCTTTCTAACTCAGAAATTATTTCTAGTAACATATTTATCATCAAATATGACAAATCAACACATGTTGTATGCTCTGGTTTTTCACTCACATTTTAGCACATGTACATTTTCATTTTATAACTTCAACATATAACTAACATGATGCATGTTTTATCTTATGCAACTATAAAGAACCATAAAATGCTTACTTGTCTAAAGCTCCAAAATCTTTGAAATAATGTGAACCCTATCTTTCCAACAACACCCGATCATCAACAGTTCAAGGTTGTAGGGTTAGGTATTTTAGTGATAATGAAGGAGATAGCAAGCAGAAGATGAGAGTAAGGCTTGCATTGTGAGGATGAGAAATCTTTGAAAGAAATGAAGCTTCCAGAAGATGAAGGAAAATCTCGAAGAAGATATTTTAAGACAAGAACAAACAGTAGAGGAATCTTTCAAGTTTAAAAGAACGTGTGTTTAAGAATTGGACACTTGTCCATTTCTTAAGACCTTAGCTAGTTTCCTAACTAACTAGTTCTTATTGAACTAGTACCCTAACTCTCATCCTTTCATTCCAATTATCTCCAAAGTTTTCAACGTCTTCTTCTCACAAGTTTCAACGTCATCTTCTCACAAGTTTCTTCCATATCATTACTGTTATTTCTGTTTTCTATACATCAATTTACTTGTCAAGTGGTATTTTTCCTAGTACAATAATATCCAACATTTGGGAAAATTATTCCTAAAATTCACCTAAATTCAAAATTAATAATTACACTCTCCAAATAAATTTTCAATGCAACAAATTCACAAATCTCAATAATATCACATCACAATTCTATTATACCCAAAAATTATTAATGAATGCATGTACAATTATTTTAATGTGTAAAAATCAATATTCCTGTGTGTGTATGCTAACATTATGCATGGGAATGAAATGCATTTTCTAATCTCTCATTGTTATTTTCTCAATTACCGAAATCTAGGACTCTAACCCTTAATATGAGAATGGGATGTTACATGCCCATTTTTTAATAGCTAGGAAAGGTGGCCTTTGATCAAAGAAAAATCCCTCTATAGTGGATTCCCAGTTGCGAGCTCCTTCCTCTAAGACTTCTAGTTCAGGATAAACAATGAGTTTACTATCAAGTTATTTGGATGGTTTGAGTAGAAGGTTTGAGGCATGGTGGTCTCTAACCATTTGCTTCTAGCTTTTTTAGGGAGTTGGAGCCATAGAGCGAGTTGTGTTAAGAGTGGTGGAGAATTAGGGGATCAAAATGGAAAAGGAGGGAATCACCCCTATCCTAGACAGAAGGTGTCAATATTGTGTAAGAGACATGCCTAGAAAAGGAGAGGAAATAACTTTGGCAGTTGGGAAAAGTAGAAAAGGAAGTTTAAAAATGATAATAGCGACTGGTAGGAGAGAGTGGAAAGAAGGGTAAGGTTAAATAAACCCTAGAAATAGTGATTCCTTCTTAAAGGTGACCAGAAGAAAGAGCAAAGAGAAACCAAATACGAAGCAAGGCAGTTGGAGAAGAAGAATAATGGTGGTAAAGGATGGGAAGTGGGCAAGGGGAAATAGTTTAAAGGCATAAAGGAACCTTACTTAAAGAGGAGGACGAGAAACTAGCCATCAGTTTATTAATCTAATTTCTTAAGCTGGAATTGGAAAGTGTCAAAGAAGAATGCATCTAAATGGAAAAAGGAAGTTGAAAATGCTTTTGATGTTCTTAAGTTTGCACCGATTTTCATTAGTTTTAGCTTTCCTTAATTTTAAGAAACTATTTGTAGTAGAAGCTAATGCAAGTGGGAGTGGCCTAGAAATTCTTCTGATGTAAGAAAGATGTCCTCTTATTTATGCAAGTAAAGATTTATCTAAAAGGTATATGCATTTGTCAACCTATGAAAAGGAATTACTTATGTTAATGGTTACTATCTGATATTAGTCCCATGACTTAACTGGTAGGAGATTTGTGGTGTAGATTAACCATAAAACCCTCTATATTGACTAATACTTCTTACTGTCATACTTGTTTGACTAACATTCTTTGTTTTGATTTTGAATTTTGATATTAGAAAGTGTAAACAATATAACAATTGATGGATTGTCAAGAGTTCCAGTGGAGAATTGTTTTGTATACTTTGGTGTTTCCTTAAATTTATAACTCTTTATTGTAGAAACTAAGAAGAAGCTAGAAGAAAGATAAGAGTCTTCTTAGTGGAAGCTAGGAGAAAGATAAGAATCTTAACAATTACAAGAAGACGAGTAGCCTAGTCCACCTTATATTTAGTGCAATAATTTGCTTTAGTGGAAAGATAGGATAGTAGTAGGAGATAATTGTGAATTGAAAACAAAAATCATTTCTTTGTTCTGCAAGATTATTATAGGAGGCATTTAGGGTACTTAGGAACTTACATCCAACTTTAAATGTATTTTTTTATTGGAAAATGATGTAGGAATATGTGAGAGAATTCATTTAAAGATATGATGTTTACTAGAGGAATAAGTAGGAGATAATAGCTAGTCCTACAAAGTTTTAACCACTTCTTATACTTCAACATGCATAATTGATATGAGTACGGATTTTACTAAAGGGTTTCCTAAGTCTGAATAAACGATAACTTTGAGAGTGATAAATGTGCTAATTAAGTATAATCACTTTATTCTTTTGTTTGATTCATATTTAGCATCTAAGGTAACTTATTTATTTTCTAATTACATCACAAAATTATATGGCATACCAACACAAACTTTCAAAGATATAGAGATCCAATTTTTTAAGAAGTTTTTGAAAATTTTGTAAGATGCAAGGAGTGTCATTGACTCTATTCACTTTTTAAGGCTTTTTTAATAAATTTTCACAATATGTGCACGGACGGATGCACATTGGGGGCAAGTAGGGGCAAATGCCCCCACTGCCTCCAAAAAATTTCATATAAAAATATTATTATTTTAAGTTTTGATCCTATAAAAAATAAAAAATTGCCCCCATTAATTTAATTGGTGACAAAAAATTAATAATAAAAATTTTAGATATATTAAAATATCAAATAAAAATAAAATCTGAGCTCATCAATTTTTATTAAGATTACTATTATTTGGGCCCATGACTTTTTTAAATGAAAGCCTACAAATAAAGAGATAAAAACTACATGCTTAATTGACTTTTTTTATTAAGATTTTTTAACCCTTTTGGCTTCTTTAGTACACTACTTTTTGTCTTTTTGGCTTCTTCTTCTTCTAATACTATGAGGACCATACCCAAAGCTTTCATCTTCTCCAAGTTGCAGTCTTTTAGTTATGCCCATCAAAGTACAAGTAATTACCAACATTTCCAATAAATTTTGCATTTAAATATTAAGTTAATTGATTCCCTTCTATTCTTTTCAATATTTCGTTGATTGCTTTTTCTTTATATATAAAACTATTATTATTATAAGTTTTGATCCCATAAAATAAAATAAAATTTTGCCCCCATTAATTTAATTGGTGAAAAAAGATTAATAATAAAAAATTTAGATATATTAAGATGTGAATTAAAAAAAATCTGAGCCCATCTATTATTATTAAGATTACTATTATTTGAGACCATGACTTTTTTAAATGAAAGTCTACAAATAGAGAGATAAAAACTATATGCTTAATTGACTTTTTATTGAGATTTTTAAAACCTTTTTGGCTTCTTTAGCACACTACTTTTTGTCTTTTTGGCTTCTTCTCCTCCTAACTCCACGAGGATCACATCCAAAGCTTTCATCTTTTAAAAGTTGCAATCTTTGAGTTATGCCCATCAAAGTAACAAGTAATTACCAACATTTGCCATAAATTCTGCATTTAAATAGTAAGTTAACTGATTCCCTTCAAATGGTTTTAATTAGTTAATTTTTTGTGAATAGATAATTTTTTTGTTTATTTTGTATTCAATTTGTCCCCATATGATACTTTTATAATATCTTTTTATGTGGATATGTGAAACTCATTGAGTCATTATAGCATTTGTAGATTTTCTTTTACTAATTAGTAAAATAATCAAAAGAAAGAAAAGAAGAAAATTAGTAATTAAAAACACATAGGGAGAAATTCAATGATTCTCACTAATTTGGAGACAAAAGGGAAAGAGAGCAAATAACAATTTTTTTGAACTGATGAATGGGCAATAAGACAATGAGGGCTTAAGGAAAATAAATAAAATGGGGGTTGTAGAAATATCAATTATAAAATTTATAATTAATTGAAAACAGTGATGGATTGGCAAATGTAGCTTTTTTTTTCTTTTTGATAATAATGCAACTGTTGGTTCTTAAACAAACTTTTTTTTCTTACAACATTATGCTTTCCTCATGCTCTTATGGACATATTTTATTTGTATATCATGATATCTTTTCTAATTACTTAACTTTAATTTCAATTATTGACAAATTTCTCAAAATGCCTCTTACAAATAAGGATTCTAGTCCCAACCTTGTAAAGCATTCTTATTTAGAAGTCAATTTAGATGATCTTCAGTCTGATCCAGGATTGCGAAAAAAAATTCAGATTATCATCCTAATGATCGTGATAGAATATGAAGAGCTTATTTGCATAATGGTCCATATCAACCTTTTAAGCATGATTTTCCGCAAAGAAAACTTGGAAATATTTATCGTAAATTTGTTCCATCTTGGTTTAAAGAATACGTCAATTGGTTAGAGTATAGTGTTACAAAAGATGCAGTTTTTTGCTTATGTTGTTATCTTTTTAGGTCGAATATTGGAAGTCAAGCAAGTGGTGGTACTTTGTTATTCGTGGATTTAACAATTGAAAGAAAAAAGACAGATTTCGTACTTATGTAGGAGGTCCTAATACCTCTCACAATATAACGTAGAAGAAATATCAAGATTTAATGAATCAAAAACAACATATTTAAGTTGCTTATGCTAATCAATCCAACCAAGCTCGAAAGGACTATCGTACCCAACTCACTGCATTAGTGGATTGTGTTTAATTCCTTTTATGTCAAGGATTAGCTTTTCGTGGTCGTGATGAATCAGAGACTTCTAGTAATAATGGTAATTTTCTTCAACTTTTACAATTCTTGGCTGATCATCATGAAGCTATCAATAATGTTGTTTTAAATAATGCCCGCGGAAATTTCAAAGTCATTGCTCCTGACATACAAAAGGATATTGTCAAAGCCACTGCAATTGAAACCTCCAATTCTATTATTAGTGATCTTCAACGTAGGTTATTTTCTATCCTTATTGATGAGTCTCATGATATCTCAATCAAAGAATAATTGGCTATTGTTTTGCATCATGTTAATGCAAAAGGACGTGTGCTTGAGCGATTTATTGGTATTATTCATGTTAGTGATACCACCTCTTTATCACTAAAGTTTGCAATAGATGAACTGTTTTCAAAGCATGGATTGAGTATATCATCTCTACATGGGTAAGGCTACGATGGAGCTAGCAATATGCAATGAGCAATTAATGGTTTGAAGACTTTTATTTTGAAAGAAAAAAATTCAGCTCACTATGTTCATTGTTTCTCTCACCAATTGCAATTAGCACTTGTAGCGATGGCCAAGAATCATGTACATGTTGCTTTGTTATTTAATACGGTATCATGCTTATCAAATGTAGTTAAAGGTTCTTGTAAAAGAAAAGATCTTCTTTGTGAGAAGCAATTTAATAAAATTGTTGAAGGGTTGAAAAATAGTGAACTTTCAAGTGGTAAGGTTACATCAAGAAACTTCTCTTCAAAGACCAGGTGACACACTTTGGGACACACATTGTGGATCATTATCAAGCTTAATTGTGATGTTTGACTCCATAGTTGATGTTCTAGAGATCATTATGGAAGAAGGCATAACTTCATAGCAAAAAGGTGAAGCATATGCTTTACTTGATTCTATCCAATCTTATGAATTTGTGTTTAGCTTACATTTGATGAAAAAAAATCTTAGGTATCACAAATGGATTATCTCAATCATTGCAAAGAAAGGATCAAGACATTATCAATGCAATATCTTTGATTAAAGTTTCCAAACGACTACAAATGGATGAGAGATGATAGGTGACAATCCTTATTTGATGAAACATCTTCATTTTGTGAGAGTCATGATATTGCCATTCTAAATATGAAATTTTGTACATCAAGGAAGGTCAAGGTGAAATGCATAAAAAATGACAAATTTGCATCATTATCAAGTGAAATTATTTTATACTGTGATTGATTTACAACTTTAAGAGCTCAAGAATCGCTTCAATGAGGTAAATACCAAGTTGCTTATTTGTGTGGCATGCTTGAATCCAAATGACTCTTTTTATGCTTTTGATAAGCAAAAATTGATTCAACTTGCTGAATTTTATCCTTCTGGTTTCTCTAAAGTAGAGTTTATTACTCTTGGTGATCAACTTGACAATTATATTGTTCATTTGCAATCTAATGATCAATTTTTGACATTAAATGGGATTAGTAATCTTGCCAAGAAGCTAGTTGAAACAAAAAAGGATGTTGTGTACCCTTTGGTGTTTTTACTTGTGAGATTACCTTTGATTTTGCCTATTTCTATTGCATCAATGGAAATAGTTTTTTCTACAATGAAGATAGTGAAAAACTGCTTGCGCAATCGGATGGGAGATTCTTGGATGAATGATTATTTGATCACATATATTGAGAAAGATATCTTCAATAGTATTGACAATGAGAAAATTTTACAGCGATATCAAAACATGAGGATTCATAGGGAACGATTGTAATAGGTTACATACTTATATGTAAGAAGCTCAAGACAATGATGTAATTTTTTGTTTATCAAATGTACAAATATTTGTATCTTTTTTAGTAATATAAGAGTACTTTAAATATTTTTCCCCCACTCAAAAAAATTTCTGGATCCGTCCCTATTTCGAGTCATATATTTATTAGGGATAGTTAAGGAGGGGTATTTCTATTCCTACATCCTAAATTGAGCATGCCTTCAAACTTTCGATTTTATAGTTAACAACATTGATCATGTTATATGTAGCTGGTTCGAGTGTACTTTTAGTCCCGAAGAAAAGTAACTGTTTGTTTATTCTATATTCTTTCCTAAAATATATTAAGTGATATTTTAAACTGAAAGAAGCGCTTTTAAATCATTTATTTGTTAAAAGATTGTAATAATAAAAGGTAAAGGTATATTATTCATGTCATGTGATGTTCTGTATCTTATATAGAAAAAAACTCTCTTCACTTTAGTTTATATATATATATTTAAGGGAAATCGAGACGGGATCTAATCTCTACTGTAGTGGAATAATTATAAAATTCTTTCATATTTTAATTTCTCGAAAACCAAGATGATTTTAATTATATAAAATAATTAACAATTAAATCATAATAAAATATGAATCTTAATTCGTACCTTATTCTAAAGCTTGATCATATTCTTGTTGTATCTTTTGAACCGTTTCTGAAACTAACTCATCTCAACTACCGTATTTGCACAAACTACTAGCTTTTAACGATATCTACAAAACGAGTTGAGAGAACTCTACAACTATTGCAAATAGGGTTAAGCAAGGAGTGCGAGCTCAATTAGAGCTTAAGTCTATTTGTAATAGATTTTGGACAGCTTAGTAATTTAATTGAAATTAAATTCTAATTTCGATTAAACTTTGATTAGAATTAAAAATAATTATAATAAATATCAATTATGCCCAAATAAGATGTAATCTCTTACATTGATCCTTATTTATTAAATATTTCATGTTTAATTATAAAATTTCTCAATCATAACAATCAAGTCCAACTTGATAAAAATATCTTTACTCTCTGCAACTCGTTCTTTATGTGTGACCCATTAGGTTCTCAATTATAATGGTAATAGATACAAATCATAAACTTAAATCATATTTACGATTAGATAAATTAAAGTCCTTTAATTTATCTTTAATTCTCTAATCAAACAATTTATATTCATATATCAAGATTGACATCTAGTAACACCCAAAAATTTATGAATGTTAAAGTGGTTTTGACTAACCTTTTTGTGCATAATTTTTCTGTATAATTCAATCTTTTCATCATACAATATTCTGATTAAACATTGAGCATAGAATCAATGTCTACTTTATTTTGAGTACAATCATATTAGTTCTCTACCATTAGTTATTTATTCAATTAATGATATTATTAAAATATTTACAAAACGCCATTCCACCTTGGTTAAGAAATTTTCAAATCAATACTAATCGAGAATAATGACATATTCTTCCTAATTACTTTAGAGTGATGAATTATATCTTGATTACTCAACTACCTCCATATAGTTCGTGTTACATCTAATGATTACTAACTGAATTACTTATGATTAGAATAGGTCATAAGTAGTATCAAAATATAACAATGTCTATACAAGATAACTTTGAAGACTTCAAATCAAAGGATCACTTATATAATCATCACAATGGGAATTTCCATAGACTTACAAGTAATGCTCCAAATGGATTTCTCACATAGGGTCAGTTTAACAAATTTGTTCTCTAAAAAGCACCTACACGTTTGTTTAAGTTTCTTTATACTTTAACTTATGAGATAGACTAATTTCTTTATAAGGAAAGACATAACATTTGCTAGTCTTTTTATGTTTTGGTAATGTTTAGTCTTAATAAAATAATGACTAGGAATAATTTAAGGATAATACATAAATGCAATATGAATCTCAGAATTATAATATCAGAATTATAATCTCATTATAATTTCATTTGCAATATATAATTATCTCATGGACTTTGTCATATACATCTAAATATGTACAAGATAAAGAATATAACTGATTGATTGTAGGGTATAAACCAATATATATGTAATAGATGATGATGAGAGAAGTCCCACAATTAATCAAAACTAAAATAGTTGCTAACATCGGTTAACAATTTCATCATTCAAGTGTATTGGCATAAAGGTGAAACTCCCACGTTTTCTCTTATCTAGAACTTACCAACCAACCTTAAGCTAATATGTTGAGTAGCTAGTTAACATTACAAGTTTAGAGGGACTTGATTATCCCTTTGGAACTATTGTTTGTGTCTTTGATTGTAAATCCATTCGTTCTTTTTACTTTAATGAAAAGTCCTTTTATATATTTTTCTTAAAAAGTATATTGGCATACAACTTAATAAAAGAGAACATGGTAGTGACTGTACGAAATTGCAACCATGTAGATCAGTGATAAAATTTATATAAAGTGTGTTAGGAATCTTTGTAGTTTCCTTATAATATTTCTGAACTGCTGATGATTAGACCTTGAATTTGTTTTGTGCAGAAATGGAAGTTTGCAAGAAAGTAAAGAAGACACTCAGAATTTACTTGGTTCGATAGCACAAAGCTATCTACGTCCAAGGATCAATCACGCACACCGGATTTTCTCTAGATCAAGGAAGAAAAGTACAAGAGATTGAGTGTTCAATCACACCTGTAAGAGTTCTAAAACTCTCTAGTACTCACTTTAATGTACTCTAGCAATCTCTATTTTTCCTCACTTGAAAACACAAGAAAAATGTAAACTAGATAGACTTGATTCTATTGATATTGTTCTGTATCTGAATGCTTGAGGCTTGGCTATTTATAGAGTTGAAGATGATCTACTGTCTTTGATTGAGTCAACATATATGCATGTGTCATGCACGTGAATCTTTAAACTCTTCCTTAGTTACTTTGTTCACTTCCATAAGCTTTGTCCACGTGACTTAGTTAAAAGCTCTACCTTTGTTCCTTTATGGACTCCCATCAGATTCTCATGTAATGCCTTTAATGAAGTGCTGCGTGTTGATCAATAAGTTCCCTTGTGCTGTGCGTTTTGTGGTTGTCCATTGTATCTGTGTTTTGATTAAATTCTAGTCTCCATGTTTTACATTTTTGGCTATGCTTCTGACTACTACACGTGGGCCTCACATGCATTTGACTTAGTTTTAGTTTAACTCTTCTGACTTCATTTTGAAAGTTCCAGAGTCACTTCTCTTCGTAGCTTCAGACATCCCCTTTCCTTTCTCCTTCAGTTCTTTATTTGTGTCCTTAATCTAAAGCGATTATGTGTGGATTTATGGAGAATCTCTTGTGATTCTTCACATTTTCCCTCCTTCTTCATAAACCCTCACTCAATCCTATAATTCGTGATCAATTTATGAAATTTGAAACCCTAAAAATTCGAAACCCTAATTTTTCCTCTGGTGCTGTGTGATCGACGGGTAAGTCTTTCTTTTTTCTTTCAAGGTGCTTCATTTATCTGTAGAAACTCTCTACAGAAAATGATCTTCTTTATTGGAACTATTTTTGTCCCAAAATATGATGGGTTCTGCTCTCCTTTTATTTTCTTTAGGTTTACCTCCTTGGCGTTGACCTTGTCTTTGATGAAGTGAAGTCAAACGTCTATGTGCTTCGACCTCTCGTGTAGGACTGGGTCCTTACTCAGGTAAAGAGCACTTTGACTATCTGTGTGTATAGCTGCCTTTGATGTCTGTACTTTGATTTTTGATAGTAGTCCCTTAAGCCATATTATCTCCTTTAGACCTTCTGTGATTGCATAGTATTCAGCTTCTGTTGTGGATAATGATACTACTGATTGTTGTTGCACTTTTTAGCTTACTGTATTGCCTGATAGTGTAAAGTAGTATGCTGATAATGACTTGCGTGTGTCCTTGTCTGCTGCATAGTCTGCATCTACGTATCCATTTAAGTTCATATGTTTATGCATTTCTAGATTAGATTTAGAAAAACATAGACCATGATTTAGGGTCCCCTTCAGGTATCTTAGTACTATCTTAAAACCCAACCAACGTTCTAGACCTGGATTAGACATGAATATGCTAAGTAGGCTAATTACATGTGCTAAGTCAGGTCTGGTACAAATCATAATGTACATTATACAACCTATACCCACATCATAAGGATATTTCAACATGTGTTCCTTTTCTGCTTCTGTTGCTGGACTCTTAGTAGCTGTCAGCTGTAAGTGTGTGCCAATTGGAGCAGGACTAGGTTTAGAGTCTACCATCTTGAACTTAGATAGGACTTTCTTGATATAATCCCTTTGTATCAACCATAGTTTCCCTTCAGCCTCATTCCTTATGATCTGCATTCCCAGTAGCTTCTTAGCTCTCCCTAGGTCTTTCATATCAAAATTCTTCTTCAAAGCATCTTTCACTTCTTGAATTTTCTTCATTAGCTTTCCTATGATGATTAAATCATCAACATACACCAGCATATAGATCACTTCCTCTTTCTCTAGGTCCTTGTAGTATAGGCAGTAGTCATAGGCACTCCTTTTGAACCTCAATTCTGTCACCACCTCATGGAACTTCTTGTTCCAGTGCCTGGGAGCTTACTTTAGGCCATACAATGACTTTTCTAGCAAGCACACATGATTTGGTTTCTGCTTATCTATGAAGCCAATGGGTTGCTTCATATAGATAGTTTCCTCTAGTCTTCCATATAGGAAGGCTGTCTTTACATCCATCTGATGTATATCCCAATCATCCAATGTTGATAGGGTCAAAATTAACCTTACTGTTTAAACTTGACCACTGGAGAGAAGATTTCCTTATAATCTACTCCTTCTCTTTGCCTAGAGCCCTTTGCAACTAGTCTTGCCTTGTAAGTCTTAGGATCAGCTTCTGTCACTCCATCCTTGAGCTTAAATATCCACTTGCATTCAATCACCTTAACATTGGGTGGCTTGGGAACTAGCTTCCAAGTCTCATTATTCATTAATTAAGAGCATTCCCTTAGATAAGCCTCCTTCCACTGATTTGCATCAGCCCTCTCCATAGCTTCCTCATAGGTTTCTAGTGCTTCATATTCAACTGTTTCTGCAACAAAACAAGCATATTCAACTAGGTTAGTATCAAATTACCTTCTGTTTGGTATTACCTGCCTTGGTTCTCTATCCCTAACTAGTTGATAGTTTTGTAATGGAGTTTGAGCTTTAATTGTTCCCTCTTCTTGTTCTGTTCCCTGTTGAGGGTTAGAACTAGAATCCAATCTTTCTTCTATTGCTTCTGTAGGTTGTTCAGTAGCTGGTTCTATTTCTCCTCCTTCATATGTGGAGGGTGGGAAATAAAAGGGAGTCAAACTGTTGTTTGAACCCAGCTGCTGTAGGACAATCTCCTGAACTTGCATTCCTCCATCGTTTTGCTTCAGTAGTGGGAATTCAGTTTCCCTAAATACCACATATTTACTTATTTGAGTTTTGTGAGTGCCTGGCTATAGGATTAGAACTTTATACCCTTTTGCCTTCAGGATATCCTAGAAACACTCCTTTAATGGCTCTAGGTTCTAACTTTCCTTCTGTTTGGTGGATGTAAGCACTACATCCAAATGTTCTCAAGTTAGTTAAATTAGGTTTAGTTCCAGTCCATACTTCTTCAGGAGTCTTGTACTCATTTGCTGATGTAGGCAATCTGTTTATGAGGTATGCTGCTATTTTGATGACTTCCCCCATAGTGCTTGGGATACGCCTGAAGACAGCAACATGCATCTTATCTTCTCTAGGAGTGTCCTGTTCAATCTTTCTGCTACTCCATTTCGTTGAGGAGTAGCTTTAATTGTTTTGTGCCTTTGAATGCCTTTCTTTTCACAGTAGTTATCAAACTCCTTGTTACAGAACTCTAAGCCATTGTTTGTCCTCAAACACTTCAGTTTCTTTCCAGTTTGATTTTCCATCAGTGTATGCCATTTGATGAATGCTTCTAGTGCTTCATCCTTAGACTTTAGGAGATAAATCTAGCATTTTCTGGATCTATCCTCAATAATTGACATGAAATACCTCATACCTCCCATAGTTTGAGTCTGTGCTAGCCCCCAAAGGTCACTGTGAGCATATTCCATGTTGCTGGTGGCTCTCCTTGCAATTTTTGGGAAAGCAGTTCTGTGATGTTTCCCTAGGATACATCCTTCACAGAACTCAATCCTTTTTACAGTAGCATTAGGCAGCAGTCGTTGTTGCTCTAGGTACTTGAGACTCTTATTTCCTGCATTTCCTAGTCTTGTATGCCATAGAATTGTTGAGTTCAGCTCCTTTTCTTCTACTGTTAGGTTGATTTCTGTGGTTCCTACAATATAGTATAGGCCTCCGCTCTCTATTGGCCTTATTACCACCTTTCCATCCTTGATGATTTCTCTTAAACCATCATTGGACTTTATTTTGTATCCTTGCTTGTCAAAAGCACTTTCGGATTGGAGCTTCCTTCTAATTCTAAGGACATATCTCACATTGCTCAATGTCCTTCTCTTTCCATCATACATTTTGATGGAAACATTGGCAATGCCTTTGATATCTTGCTTCCCTGCATCAGCCATCCTTACCTTGGTTGACAAGTTCTCAAATGTAGAGAACCACTCCCTGTGGGGAGTCACATGCATTGTACATCCTAAATCTAAAATCCAATATGTTGTTAACTCATCTGCTTCAGCTGTTAATGCAAGAATCTAATCTCTACTAGATTCTTCACGTTTTTCAACATTTTCAGCATCTGCCTTCTTTACTTCTTTATCCTTCTTTTTCTTCCTACAATCTCTAGCAAAATGGTTAATTTTATCACAGTAAAAACATTTCTTACCTTTGGCTTTGCTCTTTTTCTTGTCATCATCAGTTTTCTTTTGTTTGCCCTTTCCCTTAGCTTTCTGCCCACCTTTATTTGAAACAGTATGTGCTAATTTGTTCTTGGATCTTTTGTCCAAGAACATCACTTATGGTTCCTTCTTAAAGTGATTATTATCTATCACTTCCTCCATCATAGATTCAAGAACCCTCCTTACTGTTAGAGCATCACCACTAGCATGCTTCACCACTTTTCTTAATGCATTATACTCCTGTGGTAGGGACTTTAGAATCACCACTGCTTGGTGTTCTTCAAAAATAATCTCTCCAGTAGCTTCAAGATCTTGAATTAATTTGAAAAAGTAATCTAAATTGTCTTCTAGAGTTACTATTGTATTCATCTTGAAGTTGGCAAGATTGTGCAGCAATGTCATTTTGTTAGGTAGGCACCTTTTTGAGTAAATCTCATCCAATTTATCCCATAACATCTTTGCTGTGTTGCAATCTTTCACTTTTCTGATGACAATTGGTGAAAGATGCAACATTAGCTTGCAATGTGCTAATCTTGCCTTCTTGAGATTCTTCATAGGATCTTGTTCATCTTCATATGTTGCATCTATGGCTCCAAAGCACTCATAGGATCCAAGAAGGGCTTGCATCTATAATTTCCAAATTGCAAAGTCCTCCTTTCCTGTAAATACTTCCATCTCTTTTCCCACCATCTTGTAGGATCTTTGTAAAGACTTGTGTTTGATCTTTCTTTGATGGATTCTTTGCTGGTGACTGTGGGCAGAAACTTTGAATGGCTCTGATACCAATCTGTTACAAATCTTTGTATTATTTTTGTGTAATTATTTCTGAACTGATGATAATTGCTTGGCTTTGTTTTTGCAGAAATGGAAGAGGGCAAGAAAGTAAAGAAAACACTCAAAGTTTACTTGGTTCGATAAGAAAACACTCAAAGTTTACTTGGTTCGATAGCACAAAGCTATCTACGTTTAAGGGTCAAACTCACACACCAGATTATTATTAAGATCAAGAAAGGAGAAAAATGCAAGAGATTAAGTGTTTACAGAACACTTGCAAGAGTTCTATCAAACTCTCTAGTACCCACTATAATGTACTCTAACACTCTCCTTATTTTTTTACTTGAAAACAGAGAAATGTAAACTCTATAAACTTGTAAGTGTATTGATATTGTCCTATGTTTTTTTATGCTTTGCTTGGCTATTTATGGAGTTGAAGATGATCTTGTGCCTTTGGTTCTTTGACTGAGTCAGAACACATATTGCATACTGTCATGCACGTGCAACTTGAAGACTTTTGCCTTTGTTCTTTATTAACTTCCATAAGCCTTTGACTGAGTCCATATATATATATACACTTCCTTGTCCACGTGACTTTCTTAAAAGCTCTTCCTTTATTCTTTTTCAGACTTTAATATATCAATGAAGTGCTGCGTTTTTGTTCATGCGTATCCTCCATTTTGTGTGGCTTATGTCACGTGCGTATGACTTATCTTGAGCTAATGTCTTCAATCACTTCTGTCGAATTCTCCATAATCCTTCGTCACCAAAGCTTCTCTTTCTTTTCTCCTTCGAATATTTCTCCTCTGTTTTTCCAGATCTATAGTGTTTCAGTGTGGTTTTATGAAGAATCTCTTGTGATTCTTCACAGGTAGCAAAGTTGCCTTAACGTAATCCCTCCAGTTGGATACTGGGTTTTTTTTTAGCATTGAAGCTAGAGAGAAGTCCCACTGGTTTCACAGTATCATCAGAGTGAATCTTCAACCTTTCGTTCTCTGGCAACTGGAAAAAAAACTCCACTGGTACACGGAACATAGCATCAATCACAGTTTCAGAAACTACATGGCTTTTTTAACCCCAAGAAAATTTTCACATACATCAGGATCGAAAGGTTAATACCGAGTCTGTCAGAATTAAACTGAAAAGAAAAATGAAGCAGCATATAGATGGACACCTGGAAGAAACCATAACCTTGAGCAGAAACCATAACCTTGCGAGGCTTTGGTCAATGTCCTTAATAACGTTGGACAGGTTAAGTCCATGATCAATGAGAGAGGAATGGACCAATCATCCAACTTCGATATGAAAATGTTAAAATCGTCGATCAGATGTGGATCGGATATAATTCGAGGGAATATGGCTCACACAGGAGGCCTTAAAGTAGCCATTCAAGAACGCCTTGCATAACTTGAAGATATTCATTTGCCAAGGTGATTGAACTTTATAATACTAGTTGTTAAGCATTTGCATATTTTAATTTTAATCTGTTAATTTTGAACAGATCGGTCTAACTATTTTTTTCGTTCCTAATCATTTCACTTTAAGTTCATTTTGTTCTTTTACCCTTGCATGATTTGCAGGTCTAAGTTCAAAAAAATCTCCCTTTTACATATGGACACCATTGAATCGAGACCAAACTACAGCCCGTATCAATTAAACGGAGTTCAAGTAGGCTTTCTTAACTATGGACCAAGAAGCTATAAGACTATAGCCCAATAGTTCCGTGGACACAGACTTGTAGAGACCAATATTATGAATACCGTACCGAATTTAGTACCGGATTGAGCTCTGAAACGGAACTGTACCGATACCGGATACCGTTTCGAAAAAAATTTTAAATTTATGAAATAGTCCCTAAAATTTTTAAAATTGCAAAATTGTCCATATTGGTATATTATACAGTTGTACTGTATACTTTACTAATTTACTGTTTACAT
>JAOTIZ010000003.1:25548054-25560743 GCA_027123425.1 Erythroxylum panamense | reverse complement strand
CTAAATAAGCTTACCGTCGCTAAATGTACAAATTCCGTCGGTAAATTCCGTCGCTAATCTTTATTTTTCTTGTAGTGATTAACAATAGGTTTTTTTTTTCACTTTTAGTTTATATACTATTCTAACGAATATTGCTATTAAATATATGTTGAATTAGCTAATGCTTTTATCAAATTTATTATCAAATTCCAAATAAATCAGATGTATCATCAAGTTGATTAGTGGAAAAATACAATTTTACATGTTTTAATTAATCGGAGGGGTAGAACCCGATGTTTCTAAACATGCTCAAGAACGAAAATTTCCAAATTCAAAAGAGAAAACAGTTTCAAACCTTTGACTTAGGGATGACAAATATGACCCAGCCCAACTTTGACTCAAGTTGGTCGGGCCACAAGACGTGACTGGTTGATTCGACTAAGCCCCGACTCATGCTTGGGCAAGGGCTGTCTCAGCCTGGCCCGACCCACGGCCCAACGAGATCAAACCACCCTATTGTCATTCCTACTCACACTCGTGAATTGAAATAACAAAATCTTAAGGGCTTCGAGAGTAATATGAAGAAAGGCATGGGTACCGGGGTAAATGAAAAAAGATGCTAAGACGAAACCCTAATTCCTAATCGCATCTTCTCAGCCTATATAAGCCATCGCTAAAACCTCTCTTAGCAGATACCTTCGTTGAAGTCTTGTCAGCTACTCCATTCTTGGTTAAAGGTACAAACTAATTCGCAAATGTTTACAATTCTTGTTGACCATTGCACTTTGTGGGCAATCTGACTTATACCTTATAGGGTTTGCGAGAGTTGTTTCTTTAAAAAGCACATATCGAAGGCTTGCAAATGGGTCTTTATCTAATGATTTGTGAGCTCAAAGCTTGTGCAATATAACATATCTTCCATACTATGATTACCCTTTGGTTTATCAACTTTTATTTAAGGGTTTCCTATGGGATGATGCACATTTTGATCCGTTTGCATACGACTAGTTATATCAACTTTCAGTTTAGTTGTACCCAGATCCGGTGGCTGTTTCTGTGAATGCCCTTTTATGTATTTGTTTGTACTTGTAAATCTTTGTAAATTTAGTTTTTGGACTTTTTTTTTATCTTTTTCTTTGTAAGCCAATTTGCAGAGCAAGGGCGTCGGTAATGGCGTGATTTGCATTGAAGGTTGGCAATACTAAAAGCAATTCTCCGTGCCTTTCAGTTTTGTTTTTGTTTTGATTAGGCCTCGAACAAGTTGCTACATGCTTTTTTGGTAGTTCAACTTTTATCTATTTTCTTCCTATATTCCAGTAAAGGAAGGAGAAACTAGGATGACATGTTTTTTTGGTTCATATTTGAATGTTTATTTGTGTCAATTGTCATCTAGAAGTTAGCCAATTTGCAGAGCAAGGGCGTTAAAAGATGGCGTGACTTGCATTGAAGGTTGGCAATAATAATGGCAATTCTCCGTGCCTATCAAATGTCTTGTTTCCATTTTGATTAGGCCTTGAACAAGTTGCAATATTGCTTTTATTATGTACATTACTTCCCCTTGTAATAAAAGGAAAGTATCATCTTTGATCACAAGAATGTCATTATTTTCCGAGACTTTTAACATCTGCTGATGAATTTGATATTACGAGTATCCAGTGTCTCAAATAAAAGCAGGCATTTGTCATTGTGTCTCTATTGTTTTTGGCTTGCTTTTGAGGTAGCCAAGTACTGAACTTCTTCACCCTTGCCATTGTTATGCAGGTTTTGAGCTGGTAATTGGAATGTCAAATCCAAAGGTTTATATAAATATATACTTTTTATAGGGAAGAATATAACTGGTTGACAGATGTCACTTCAAAAACTGCTGAAAACTTTCCTGCCCTTTGTACTGGAGATGAAGGGATTTGGAGTTCAGAGGAGCCTTTTTTCATTACAAGGGTTCAACTTTCCACTGCATAATCCCTAACTTCATGTGTCAGGGTGGAGTGTTCACAAGGGAAATGGAAATGCCGGAGAATCAATATACGGCCTAAAGTTTGCAGAAGAGTACTTCATGGACGGGAGTGCTGTCAATGGAAAATGCAGGACCAAAAACTAACGGCCCCTCTTCATTTGTATCGAGAGACCTCCTGGCTTGATGGTCAGCATGATGCATTTGAAACTCTAGTAGTGGAAAACCTCTACAAACTGATGTAGTTGAAGATCTTGTTCATATAACAGGTGCCTGATTAGACATGCGATTGTGGTTGTTGGTTCTCATATAAAATAATTTTGGATACTTATCGCAAATTGAAATAATTTTGTATCCCTCGCATCTCGAGATGTGAAACTGTTACTTGCTTTGAATTGAATTATATGTAACTACAATTAATCTGCACTAGTAGTTGTCAAATTTTTGAATAAGTTGGAACAGACTACCAGATTGTAGGGATTAATTCCCAAGTCTCACATTCAGTACTACCGAGCTGATGAACCTATTTTTATGTATGTTAAAAGAGCGTGATAGGGAATACTTTGGCCAGAATCCTGACATGATTCTGTATGATAAACTGATAAAGTGACATTCGTTATCTCATTTTATAGTGATTGAGATATTTATTTTTATCAAAGTAATCAAGTAATATTTTTAGCTGTAAACTTTTTTAGTGGAATAATTTTTCACTTCAGAGAATTTTTTAAACAAATTTCTCTTTACTTGTGAAAAAATAAGATTATTGAAGGAAGCTTTTTCTTCACTTTCTTAAATAAAGAGACTTAAGAGACTTTGGAAATTTTAAGAAGTGGGACCAAAAGAGAGTTATGATCGTCTGAAGTGATGAAGAGGTAGAGCGTGAGCCTGATTTAGATTAAAAAAATCAATTCTAACACTTGATGATTCTAGGGATGATGATGTTGAGTATATTACTCAAAAGTTTGAAAAGCATCGTGTTCAAATGAAGCAAGATGAGTTAAAAGCATCCAAGGAGAATATATTTCACTAGATACCATATTCATAATAAGGTGTTAATTTAAATTTTGTATTTCTGACTAATGGATGCAAAGTATCAATATGTGACGCTATAAAGAGAAAATTTAATATAACTCAATCATATACTTCCATCAAAAAGGAGCAAATGAAAGGCTTTCATAAAAATTCTGATAAAATCGAGATTGTGAACTCCATTATAGGTGTAGTTAACATGCATTTCTCTATTCCAATCTGTAAAATCGTCATAGTAAAGGGTGTAGGGAAAAAGAAAGACATTAATTGATAGAGGTTTTTTAAACAACTCTTTCTTACTTCTCCTCTCTAAAACCCTTATTAAAATTTTCACCAAGTCTCTTTATTCAACAAAATGATGAAAAACCTGTTTACAATAATCTTATTTCTAATCTTGTAGAAAAGTTAAGTTTGCTTACTATTAAACATCCAAAGACATAAAAACTTCAATAGCTCAATGAACGTAAGAAGATAAAACTGATAATGCATGTATTGATTTCTTTTTCTATTAGAAGGTATAAAGGCGAGTTATTTTATGATGTAGTATCTATTCAAGTTGGCACATTCTGTTGGGAATGTCGTGACAATATGATGAAAAAGTCCTACATAATAGCTTCAAGAATAGACATATCTTTGTTATGGAGGACAAGTCAATTATTTGCTCCTTTAATACTCAAGAGAGTTTAAAATAGAACCAAGTGAAGAAATATATTTGACGTTTTTTAGTAAGAGTTTAAAAGGAAAAGAATTAGTGGTTAGAAAAACAAAGAAGCAGTTATTATGTAAAAGAGAGTGATGTTAGGTGTTCTTTTTATGCTAACCAACTTATGATTATACTTTTATGGGAAAAAAATCCTTTTGAATCCTAAGGATTTCATCAAAATGTGGAGAAGATCTTAAAGATTGAGAGTGTTCAAAACGAACTCCAAAGTTTTGAAAACCTTTTATGCTAAACCCTAAAGTGATTGAATCCTTAAGCCTATCAATATTTTTCCAATTAATTGATGATATGAAATTTTCTTCATTTTTTCTTCTATTAGAATCTACTGCTATAAGTTTGAAGACTAGCTATTAGTGGTGACTCAACCATTAAGTATATGTGAATTAAGGTCCAAGTTCTCTTTCATAGTTGACTGTTTCTTCTTCTCTCTTTTTCTTTTTTCTTGCCATTGACCAACCTTTTATCTTCCTCACCATTAGCCAAATGATGAGAGTAATACCACTCATATTGGTGTCAGATATCTCACTAAAAAGTTGTAGAATTAATATTTTAGATTCAGATGTGTCATCGGAGACTATCCTAGTGATGTCACTAGAAATGAGGATAACAAAAAGAGTTTGATAAGTTAATTTTGGGAAGTAAGAAATATTTCATGGATGGAGTAAAGAAGGGTAAGCGTATTCTGCTTCCTAATCTATACCTTTTAAAATCTTTAAAGTTAGACTCATGTAGCGCCCGAAGGAGTACGAGCGCCGGTGGTGCACTCCACGACGATTAGATCTACATGTTTCCAAATTAACTTTTTTCTCCGACCACATGAGCAGTTCTGCAATTAGGAGGACGAGGCAGTGTTCACCACTCCACTTCTTCCAAAGCTCTGATTAGATCTTCTGCAATTACATTTCCCTAATCCATCTAAACTTTACTTTTTTGATTAATAAAAAATCAGGAGGTGAAATAGAAGGAGAAATCGATGGATACTTGAGTTGTTGGCATAAGTTTTTCCTTTTACATATTACCTTACCTCTTTCTAATGGATTCGTAAGAGGAAAATCATAAAGGCAATTTAGGGAGTGATAGTCGACGTCTACCACTAGATGATCCTAGTGGTACTCAGACTAGTGGTTTGGTGGATTATGTTATACATAATGCAGAAGAAACGAGAGATAGATTGCCATCGCTTTTGTTTAGAGACTACCCACTAAGGCAGATAGGTAGGGTAATGGGTAACAATTTTCATGGAATCTCATCTGGATTTTCCTTAGCTGATGAGTGGACTGGAAAAGCTTCCATTAAATATGAAAATGGGATCCTTTACTTCCCCAACTTGTAATTCATGATGATTTCTAGCAGTATCTGCATCGCGATTGGAAGCATGCTATTATTGTTAAGGTATATAGGAAGAGTGTGGGGTTCCAATTCCTTTTTAATTTTCTCTTAGCTTTATGGAAATTAAAAGGAGAAGTGGAGATGTTTGACATAGATTATGACTATTTTATTGTGAAGTTCAATTGTGAGGAGGATCTCACCACGGTTATGTTTGGCGGCCCCTATGTGATTGTTGGCCATATGCTCACAGTCACTCATTGGGTACCTGGTTTCTCTCCTTCTACTACAAAAATCACAAAGGTAATTACTTGAGTTCATATTGCCGAGTTCTCTATCGAATACTATAAAGATGAGGTCCTCTTTGTTGCTGCAAGCCGTATTGGGGAGCTTATTAAGATTAACAGACAGACAATGTTGGCAATTAGGAAAATTTTGCACGTATTTATATTGAAATTGATCTGAAGAAGCCCCATATTTCGAGAATAAAAGTGGCAAGAGTCTGGCGTAAGGTTGAATATGAGGCTGTTTTGGTGATTTGTAATGGATATGGGAAGGTAGGACACTTGATTTCATCTTGCACTGAAATTCCTTACACTTCTTCCAATTAGAATTGTGGTGATAGTTTGAGGGTATATGGTATGAGAGCTGGTGAAAGATCCCAAAGCCAACAGTTGGTGGCGGTGATGTGGACAGATGAGGGTGAATTACAATTTGGTCTTTGGATGATAGTTTAAAAACTACCGTGAAGAAATTTTAAAGAAACTGGGAGACTCCCTTCTATTTACAATAATTGAAGGGATACGAATAAAAGAGTACTTAATAGATTTCAAATCTTAAAAGTGGAAAGCGTCGAGATAGAGTCAAATTTAGAGGAAGCCAATGTGACGAACACTGGTGTCCAGAAAGTGTTTAGTTCCCAAGACAATTCCTTTCCGAAGGAGAATAATGCCAAAGTAGGAATGTTCAAATCCAATGATCAAAAAATAGGATCCACTTCAACTTCTAAGTTGACTAAATCAACACGAATTGCAACTGGTGTGCTCATGCAGGCAGCATTGCCACCCCTTCTACGCAAACCTTGGTTACTTACTATGCGTTATGCTAGCCTAGTAAACGCCCTAAAAGAGAAATTTTACATTTGCTCTCCATGCCATGGTGGACAAAACGTCTTTGCTCTCTATGCCACAGTTACTTATAGGGGACTTTAATGATATTGTGACAGATTATGAGAAGAAGGGCGGTAGTTCTCCTTCTGTTAGTCGATGTAAGGCTTTTTGTGATTGGTGGAATAGTTGTGAGATGGATGATGTTAGTTTTCAAGGGCCTATTTTCACTTTGGCTAGAAAATCTTCAAGTTTTGGTTAAATTCAAGAACGTTGCTAATCATTCTTGAAAGGATTTATTCCCAAATGCTTCTCTAATTAATATGCCTCGAGTTCTTTTAGACCATGGTTTGATTTTACCATATAATAAGGGGATTTTTTGATTCCTAAATGGAAACCATTCTGGTTTGAGGTTGCTTAAGCCATGCATCAAGAGTATTTTGAGGTGGTATTCAGCAGGTTCAACAAGCTTCTGTGAAGTGGGTTAGGTGACATAAACTAAAAAAGAGGTAAGTGATGGGCAAGATTAGGGGAGTGCAATTGTTGCTAGCTAATAAGCCACAAAAAGTCTCTACAGGCTAGAAAGAGATCTAGTTGCAGAGTATTCTTCTATTTTACAGCAAGAAGAGATGTTTTGGTTCCAATGGGCTAGAGTAAATTGGGTTATAGATGGGGATCGTTGCGCCAAATAATTTCATGTCATAGCTAAAGCTAAACAGAAATGAAATAAAGTTTAGTGTTTAAAAGACACCTCCAGAATTGGGTTTCTAATGAGGGCTTCCTTTAGAATATAACATAGTTACTTTTGAAGTATATTTGCCCCTCCTAACAATCTTTTGGAGACTATAGATATTGTGCTTGATCACATAAAGCTTACAGATTTAGCTAAGTTGATTGTTCGTGCGAGATTATGGCTTAGGAGGTATGGACGACTGTATCTCAAATGCACCCCTTTAAGGCCCTTTGTCCAAATGGATTTCAAGCTTTCTTCTACAAAAGATATTAGGAAATTATTGGCACTGATGTGGTCACTTTAATCTGTCAAAGCTTTAGGACTAATACAATTTTGGAAAGTGTTGCTAAAATAAAAGTTATTTTGATTATGAAGGTTGAAGCTCCTGAGGAAATTTCTTAATTTAGACCTATATCTCTTTGTAATGTCCTCTCTATGATTATTATAAAGGTTTTGGTTAATCGTTTATGCCTTTTTTTAAATGAGATTGTAAGTCCTTTCCAAAGCAATTTCATTCTTGGATGACACGTATAAGATAATATTATTGTTGTCCAAGAGGTCATGCATTCATTACGCAAATCCAAGAGCAAAGTGACACACGTGGGTATTAAAATTGATTTTAAGAAGGCGTGTGATATAATCCAATGGGATTTTCTTGAAAAGTTAATTAAAGCTTTTAATTTTCCAACTTCTTGGATACAATTAATTCATAACTGCTTTATCTTTTCTTCTTTGTCTATTATTTGGAATGGTTTACCGTTGCCCAATTTTAGCCCTACCTGTGGGTTAAGACAAAAGGACCCTTTATCTCTATATTTGTTTGCTCTTTGTATGGAGTATTTATCCTCTTTGAAAAGTAACGTTGTTCGCAATAAGCTATGGACTCCTTTGTTCTTCTAAATCAAGTCCTAGTATATTGCACTTTTTGTTTTTGTTGATGATTTGATGTTATTTGCTAAGGCTTCTTGTTATCAGGCTATGAAGATCATGTCAATCTTATCTAAGTTTTGTGATTCTTTGAGATAGACAATTAGTCTAAAGAAGTTTAGAGTCTTTTTTTTTTCAAATTTGCAAGTAAAAACCCCACATACAAAATGTTTATGAATGAAAGTTTCTTTAGATCTGGGTAGATATTTAGGGATTCTAATTATTCATTTTAAAATTAAAAGATCAATCTACTTGGACATTGTTGATAAGGTCAAGACAAGACTGGAGATTTGGAAAAGTAGGCACCTAAATCCGACGGGTCTACTCTAATTAAGTCTAATTTATCGATGATTCCAAAATATACGATGCAAAATACTTGGTTGTCGTCATCTATTCGTGATGAATTGGATATAATTAATAGGAATTTTTATTGGAATTCTATTGATGGGGCTCAGAAACATCATAAGATTAACTAACATAAATGTTACTAGATAAGTAGAGTGGGGGCTTGGGCTTTAGGTCATCTTGACATGTCAATGTTGCTATGTTAGGTAAATTTGGTTGGGTTATTTCGCATCGCGATGGAGCTCTTTGGATTCACGTCCTACGTGATCAATAAAAAGGGATTTAATTCAGAAATCACGGATTCTTCCCTTAGGAAGGGAATTGTAAGGAGCATGGAGCATTTTTTTTGGAATTTATGATATGGAAAGTGGGTAATGGATTAGATATTTATTTTTGGATAAGGACCTTTCGGTTGGTGATTCTCCTCTGGGCACATCATTGACTACTATTGAATTGGGGGATTTGGCCACACTAAAAGTGGCATATGTGATTTCAGATGATAAGACGTGGGATCTCTCTATTGTGGAACATTTACTTCCTTTAGAAGCTATTGCACAAATCCAAAGTATTCTTATTCCAAGATTTTTAGAGTTGAAGTACATTTTGATCTGGAGCAAAAGTACTATTGGGACTTATTCTTCTAACTCAACCTTTAAAGCTTTGTAGGGCTCAAATTCATCTCATTTGAATGGTGATTGAAGGAGATTATGAAAGATTCCATGTTTACCTAAGCTTTATCACTTCTTGTGGTTGGTATTATATTTTATGGGAAACTCATGACTAATGTGTTAAGACATCATAGGTTTGGGGCACAAAATGACATGTGTCCTCGGGGTGAGGAAGGAGCCAAAAGTATCATGTATGTACTACAAGATTGTCCCCATACAAGAGAGATTTGACAAATGTTTAATGGATTTAGTGATCTAAACTTTAATTCAATGGACCTGTGGGAAGGAGTTAGGGGAAATCTAGAGTGCAATGTTCAAATTAGGCCTAATGGGCTGCCTTGGATGATCTTTTTTGTGAGTTGTTTATGGGTTATTTGGAAGTTAAGAAATTTCCTTATATTTCAACATGAAATTATTTCCCCATTGGTGCAATGCTAACAAATTCACAAGTTGGCCATGGAGAACATGTTTCTTCAGGACATTAAGTCAAACCGTACCGATGCCTATCATTTGATCTATTGGGAATGTCCTAAATTTGGATGGATTAAGATAAACACTGATGGGAGCTATCGTGGTAATCCAGGAGAGGCTGCTACTAGAGGGCTTCTGCGAAATCATAGAAGTGTTTTCTTATTGGCCTTTTCTTTTAAAGTGGGAAGGTGTTCAATCATTAATGTAGAACTTCAAACAATTCGATAGGGGTTTCAGTTTGCTTGGGATGTAGGTTATTTTCGAGTGGAGTTAGAGTCTGACTCTCAACTTTCCATCCATCTTTTTAACTCATCTAACTTGGGTCAACACCTTTGGGTCAACACCCGCTTAGAGCTCTAGTAGAGGATTATTCGGCTTTGATCAAGCGTAATTGGGAGTGTCATATTAGATATATTTATCGCAAGGCAAATTTTTATGTTGATTCCTTGGTCAAACATGGGTTTAATAGGGATCTTGAATGTTTAATATAGGATTTTTTTTGTCTTGTGGAGCTATTTGCCCTTCTTGAGGCAGACTTGATCGGTGTTGGTTTTATTCATTAGTTTTTTTATTCATTTCCGATGTATCAAAAAAATGGTAGGCAAGAAAAAAGTGGAGATAGAAATTAAAAAAACATGTGATAATTTGAATTGATGAGAGATAAGGATTATGTGATGGAGTGGATTGGGAATGAGATTATGAACGAGAAATTTAAGAGTGAATGGGTTGTGTCTCTAAGGTGAGAGGGATTATTACTTAAAGAATAAATATGCAAACTATGAGCAAAAGAAGTATAAGAAGAGGAAGGAATGATAGGCTTCATTAGATGGGATAAAACATAAAAGAAATAGAATACTAGGAAGTTTAAAGGATGTTGGAGGTTGGATTTTTATAAGGAGCTTATAGAAAAGGACAAGAAATAAGGAGTTATGGAGATTCATGGTGAAAAAAGGATAATAATTAGTACAAGAGAGGAAGAAGAGGAAAAGTAGAAGTAACAAAGGTTACATTGATTGGTGATTAGATGGTTTTAACGGTGACTTGAGAAATGGTCATTGGAATTATTAAAGATTAGGAGAGTCGAAAGATATAAAGGCTAGTAATACGCCTAGTATGAGAGGAATTATGTGTTATTGCACCTAAGTTTGGTGATGATAGACATATATAAAAGTAATGTGATATATATAATTTTCGTGTTTTGATTATTCTTGTATTCTCTAGGAGTTTTCACTTTCACCATTGTCTTAATTTGAGAGGGTTAATCTTATTTTGTGGGCCAGACAGCATACATGCAATGGAAAACATTTGGATCTTATTTATCCATTTATACATTATTTTGATAAATATTAGAATTTGTTGTACATTACTATTCCGCTATTCTATTTGCAAAGATCACTGATCAAAAGGTATAACATGAAATAAATTATGACGATGCTCACCAGTGAGACAAAGTCACCCTTTAACGGGATGAGAACTTCATGGATAGGAGTGATGTCAATGGCAAGTATAAGACCAAATACTAACAACCCCTCTTCATTTGTATCAAGAGACCTCCAGGCTTGACAGTCAGCATGATGCATACCTCTCCAAACTGTTGTAGTTGAAGATTGTGGTCATATAACAGGTACCTGATTAGATATGCAATTGTGGTGTTAATTCCCATATCAACTAATTTAAGATACCTTTCATAAATTGAACTACTTTTGTATCCCTCGCATTTTGAGCAGTGAATCTTTTACTTGTTGCAAATTGAATCATATGTATCTACAATTAAACTGCACTAGTGGTCAAAATTTTGAATAATAAGTTGGAATAGTCTACCAAAATTTAGGGACTAATTCCTAAGTCTCATATTCACTATTACCGAACTAATGAACCTATTTTTATGTATGTTAAAAGAGCACAATAGAGAGAACTTTGGCCAAAATTTTGATATGATTTTGTATGACTTGACTTTTTTAATTTTATATTATTAAATTATTTTTTATATTTCATTAATTTATAATTATTTTTAAAACTTTAAAATAATATTGTATTATAATTTATTGTAAAATATTATTTAAATTTTTGATGTAGGTAAAAATATCATAGCATTTATTAAACATTTTTAATTTCAGATAAACCTTCATATATGTGTATATATAAATTAATAAAAAATTATGCAAACTAAAAAAAACTTTTGATAACTAAATAATATTATAATATTAGAAGTACAATAAAGAAAAATTGAGTTCCCATTTCCCAACAGTCAATGGACGTGGCAAAGCAACAATATCAAACTGAGGAGGCTGAACAAGTAGCTGAAAACTAAGAAATGGTTCAAACAGTAAATGTCTCTCCTAAAAAAAGGGAGGACATTCCGAAATAAAACTGAATTTGCTCAGATGACAGAAGATTTACATAATCAATCAAAAGATTGCTACAAAGTAGGAAAAGATCAGGAATCTATTGGTGCAAATTAAAATGAAGAGTCTTCGAATGTGCAACATAATGAACAAAGTCTATCCACGACTGATTTGTATAATGGTAATAATCAAGAGGCGCAGTTTGAGCAAGTCACCTCTAGAAAAAGTAGTAGGAGCAATAAGAAAAGCTCTAAAGGGAAAACTAATTGATTATGACATTAATTGTATGGAATGTGCATGGAATAAATAATCCTTCAAAGTTGAATGCTTTAAAGGGTTTGTGCTAAAGGAAAAGCCTTAGGTTTTTGTATGTTGGAGCCTAAAATTAGAGAAGCTAATATGAATAAACTGGTGTGTCTAAGTAGCAAATGGCAGTTCATTATAAATCATCAAATTCATGCATATGAAAGGATTATAATAGATTATGATGGTGATTATCTAAAGCCAGAAGTCCTAGAATCTAGTCAGCAATATATTCACACTAAGATTTATTTCAAAATGAAAATTTCTTAGGTTTTAGCTACTTTTGTCATGGATTCAACACTGTATTCCAAAGAACTGAAATTTGGAGTTTCCTAAAAAGGATCGAGTCTTTAGTAAATTCCCTTTGAGTTGTATGCGGGGATTTTAATACTACTTTGTTCAGATCAAAGGTAGAAGGTAATTGTATCCTTCTTAACTACTCCCCTAATATGTTTGAATGTATGCAGGAGGTGGAACTTATAGATCTAAAATCTGAAGGTCATAAGTTTACTTGGATAAATAAACAATGCTCTAATTGGCACATCAGGAAAAAAAATTGGATAAACTTTGGTTAATGTGGAATGGCTACGTTCCTTTTCAAGAAGCTCTGCGAAATTCCTAATGTTGGGCACCGTTTCCAGAACCCAACTCTTAAATGGAACTATATGACGTGAATGCATTCCAATGAGGTCTCCTTAACCATCATCAATTTTTTTTATAGCTTCCAATCATTTTCCTCACAATTTGTCCAATGGTGTGCCCACTTAACTTAATCACCATATTCG
>JAOTIZ010000003.1:25454635-25470628 GCA_027123425.1 Erythroxylum panamense | reverse complement strand
TAAATGCATAATTAGCACGTTTCATGGGTCCAGCACCGCGCTCACAGGTAGGATGTTGAGCTCCGGCAGCGGGGTTCAGCATCCGATGTTGGGCTCCGACAGCGGGGTCCAACAAGACATCTCTCTAAATCTACTAATGCCAAATCTCTCCTTTGCACTCTCCTCGAATGGTTCCAACCTCTGTCAAAATGACATATTCAAATGTCTCAACTTCTGACTCAATATCAGTTATGGGATACTCCTTTGATAGATCACAAGGCTTATGCAATCTTCATCATCCTTCACCTTCACTACTTAACCTCATCTAGTTATCTTTGCACATTAAATCATGTTCAATATTGGCGTACTACTATTGAATGGCCTATCAATCATACTCAATGGATGACAGAATTGCATTCCTTCCTGAATCACCTCAATTAGCATCCTCGAACAATCCCATCTCCAACATGTACTTCTCTAGGTCCCTATTTAAGTGATTATACTATTCCAGAGCCTATCTCTCCTCTTGATGGATATTGGACTTAATGGATCAATTTAACTTTACTGGTTTAACATAATGGCTCAAGAGCTACCATATCCTCCCAAAGACAATACCGCACCATCCAGGCCTTCTAGTATGCCCACTCGATTTTCTAGCCCATTTCAAAATGGTCCAAGCCTATGGCCCTCAACTTGGATTGAGACAGACATTGCCTAATTCATTTACACCATGGAACAACTTGACAATGACACGGAGCTGACAGATGATTCTGACAATGATAGTGGTGGCCCACACTCTCTCTTGGCTCCTCTTTAAGTTATTCGTTCTTATTTTGTAAAAGAAATCTTTAAAGTCCATATCCTTTTTAAAGATTCTTTCTTATCCCTTAAGAATATTTGAGACTCATGTGTTTTTCACTTTTTACTATTTGTTTTTTAAAATTGTGTGAATGATTGTGTCGAGGAAATCTTTTCCCTAAGGTTATTTGTCTTTATTCTCTCACTTAATATATAAAAGCAAGATTTCTCTTTCGTTGTAAACAAAGTAAGTTGTATTAAGAACTTGTTTTCATGAATGAAAGTTTGAGTGTTTTCTATCCCATAGCTTCTAAGTTTTCCCTCTTTTAAAAGTTTGATTCTTGAATAATATAGCCTGTCATATAGAAAGATAAATATGTTCTATATTTGCCTCTTCATAAAAATTCTAGATAAATATGCTCTATATTTGCCTCTTCATAAAAATTCTATATATCATAAACTCTTAGACCGTAGATCTTGTTTGAGGTTATTAAAATGGGGAGATATTGGGTGTGTACATTCCTAAGAGGCAAGCTTTGAGATTGAAGTAAAGGGCTTATCTCAGCCAATATGTCTAAAACTTACACTCCAATCTTACTTTGTTTTCCCTAATCTCCGATAAATAATCTATTTCCAAGCATATGATCTGACATTTCCCGAGCCCTCTAACTAGGGTTTGCCTTGTTGGTTGCCCCTCATAAGTATTCCTTTCCCACCAATGCTCCATCAATCCTAAAAATTTATTAACTATTGGTGATTATATTTTATTGCTAATTATTATCTTTGTTATCCTCTATAAATTTATGGAATTAATACTAAAAATATATAAAAACTAAAAATTAATGTCACTTACAGCTTCCCCACCTTTCGATTCTACTGGATTCTTATTCATTCTGTTGTTTTTCTGTAACAAAACCCTATCCCTCAATTCGTGCGACAATTTCCGGTAGCAATTTTCTTTCTTGTCAGCGATGGGTAAAGATATGGAATCTGCTGCCATGGAAGTCGACGCTCTAAAATCCGATCCGATCAGTCCTCGATTCTCCATCAACGGTAATCATTATTAATTTCCGAATCACCCATGCGATTTCCTTTATCCAATTGATATGATTTGTTCTATGTTGGATTTTATTAGTGTTGCAAATGCTCAAATCTGCTCAGATGCAGCATGGGTTGCGACATGGGGATTACACTCGTTATCGGAAGTATTGTAGTGCTAGGCTGAGGAGGTTGTATAAGTCACTCAAGTTCACTCATGGTCGTGGCAAATATACTCGTCGACCCATTACCGAAGCTACCGTTACCGACGTCAGGTATTATAAAGCAGTTGTTTTAGTGTAGTCACTGATGGCGGTAGGTATATTGCCCAACACATTTAGATCTGTGAAAACTAAGATGAAAAGCAGTTCCTTTTTTAATTTTGGTATTTGAAGTAATGTAGGTTTTTGCACGCGGTTCTTTATATGTCTGAGAGAGCTTGGAGCCATGCCATGGAGAAACGGCAACTTCCAGATGGTCCCAATGCACGTCAACGCATCTATTTGATTGGAAGACTGAGGAAGGCAGTGACATGGGCCAATCTGTTTTCGCGATTATGTGCTGCCAAGGGAGATTCCAGAACTTCTTTGGAAGCTGAGGTTTAACTTTGTTTATACTCATCAGTATATGATTTGGTACCCTTGATAAATTTTTATTGGATAGTGGTTCAAGATTGAGTGTTAATTGGACTTTTTTATATTGAAATTCTGTAAAACAGTAGGTTCTATGCTGATGCTCTTGTGCTTGAGGGAAGTATTTCCTTGCTTATCTGCTTGTTTTATGGTTTTGGTAATGCTTGTCTTTGATGATGCTGTTATGTCGGCTTCTTAAGTGAAAAAAAAAAAATCTATAACATGATGTACCAAGAATGGTGTTGCTAGTAATTCTTTAGACTTTCTATTAGATTTCCTAGACTTTGGGATGATTAAATCGCTTGATATAGTGATAGATTGCACAGAATACTTCCACTTTGGAAATGGGACATATATTTTGTCATTTTTATATTTGAGGAACTGATTAATCTATAATATGATGTGTTCTTCACAGGGTTGGCAAGTTTTGCTTGTGAGAGTAAACCTTACTTCATGCAGGAAAAAAAATAAAAAGCTCTCATCTTTTATCAGCAGATCTCATGTAGGAGAAGTTGATTATTATACATTTTAGTTGTAACTACAGCTTTTCATAGTCTTGTTTTACATTTTCTTTATTATTCCAAGCCTCAAACTTGGTTCTGATTTTTTACTAACAAGTTGTAGGTATTTCATACAATGTTTCTTTCTGTCACAATTATTCCAGCATGACTACCCTTTTCATTTGATTTCCAATTTGCAGGCCTATGCCTCCTACATGAATGGGACTCTGTTGTTTGAACAGGATCGAAATTGGGACACTGCCTTGAAGAATTTCATTAGTGCCAGGTGCATCATTACATTCTAGTTGTTAGTTATTTGACGGAGAACTAGAATTAGTTTAGGGTTATGTTCTGTACTAGTTGGTTTTATTTTTACGAGTTCATTCTTTTTTTTTTTCTTATTGTTCAAATTATAAAAGCAGATTTATTTGAGGTTTTCAATTAGGGTGAAAAATAAAGTTTGACTCTTTGCTTTACTGGGATCAAATGCAAAATTCTATATGTTTGTGCATTTAGTTTATGGATAGCAGGAGAGCGTAGAGTGTGTTCTGTTTTAGAATTTTTGAATTTTCAGCTCCAGAGTTACCATTCTTTCATTATAAAAGTTGTTTTTTGATTTAGGAGTGATTCCTAAAACCATACAAGTGATTTCTAGGTATGAGACAAATAATTTTGTTTGTCCATAATCTTTTAGGATGATTTTTAGTTTGTGTTAACCTAGTGATTCCTAGACCTCGTTATTCATAAGTTGATGAACTACAGCTTGCATGTGTTTTATCAAATAGTTGGTGGCTGTCCTGTATGGTTATTCTTTTAAGTTTTTTCTTGCTGAATCTGACAATAGTTTAATTAGACTATTCTAGAACTGCTTTAGCTAGTTCTTTGGACGGGTTAGAATTTTTCATATACGAGACATTATACAAGATTTTATCTTCTTCGTATAGCCAACTAGATGATGCTTTGACAATTGATATGAGAGAAATTGGATGTGAAGTTTGATAATCGAATTACCCACTGTACTGTAAGCATTATCCTACATCGAATTCTGATCTTTTATCTTTCTGTTTTATAGAAAATATTTTCAGGCAGTGGTGCCTACTGCACTAAGTACTCTGTCTGGAAACCGGAGAGATAATCTTGCTAGTACTTGATTTTGGTTTGGATATTATAATGACTTTAAAGCTGATTTTGTTCTAGCACATCCTTTGAAGTTGTTTTATGATTTCTTTGAAATATATTTTGTTCTCAATATTCCAGAATCAATAGCACTGGTCAGACTTGCCATTTATCCTAATTTAGTCAAATTACAAAGGAATGTGCTTGACCAACTTGCTTTTTTTTTTCTCTGAAGAGCTGTTTATGAGGAACTTGGGAAGTATGGAGATTTGGAGAATCAAGTCTTGTGTCGTGGTTGTGTTGAGGAGCTAGAGCCTAGTATTCGATATTGCCGGCACAAAATAGGAGAGTCAAACTTGCAAACTTCTGACCTCCTACAAATTGGTGAAATGGAAGGCCCTGCATCGGACCTATTCAAAGTTAAGTTTGAGGTGAGATTGCTTAGTTTCAACTTGAAATTGTACATGTTACATTGTGTCGCTTGTAATGTGGTGCAGTATCTTTGGTTATACTCCTTTTCTGACTTTGATTTCTTTAAATAAATTACGTTCCTTTGATCTTGGAGTCCCACCATCGATTTGACAAAGCTTATATATTTCTGACTGAACTGTAGCTCATAAATGATTGAGCTTTGTATCCTATTGCAACTTTACAATGATGGATTATGTAAATTGAAGTGACCGCTGCTTCTGAAAATACGAAGTGACCACTGATTGTGAAAATACTTGTTATAATTTTCACTGAAGCCAAAATCATCTATCCAACTTCTGATTCTCATCATTATGTTGGTTTACAGGCTGCTATGGCTGAGGCAAGATCTCAACAGGCTGCATCCTTGACAGAGTTTCACTGGCTTGGACATAGATTTCCAATATCCAATGCAAAGACTAGAGTGGCCATTTTAAAAGGTAATTTCAGTCTCTAAATAGATATGAAGATAAAATACTACCATACAGAATCTCTATCCATGGAAGCTTTCCTGTGTGATTAATTGAATTTCCATAACATATTCTTTCCTTAAGGTAAAAGGTAAATTTTAATGAAGTTCACTGATCAGTTTGTTAATTCACATTTTACTTAAAATATAATGTGCTGACATTTTTCTGCAACTTTAGATTTAACATTTTCTTTTGTTAACAAGATATGAGATTGTTTGACTTTCTTTTCATGGCCAAATTATCAGTTGTACAAATACTATTTACTGATGTATACACTAAATTATTGTCTGATCCAATTGGAGTCATATCTTGGTTCTCTTGTGGTTCATCTTCAGCACAAGACTTGGAGAAGGATTTGCATGGCCCTGCATCAGATACACTACAAGCTGAGAAAAAATTAACCATCTTTGACAAAGTTTTTGCTGCTTATCATGAAGCGAGGAGCTGCATCCGCAGTGACATGGTATGGAATGCTGCCTAGTGATTTCATACTGTTTTTTTCTTCATACAGTTCACTTTATTTCTTTTCAACTTTTACTCTAGTGCTTTGTGGATTTGTTCCTTTGGTAGCATTTATTAGGTTATCCAATTGTCCTTTTGTAGCCTTTGTGTTTGCTATTTCTTTGATTGTTTTTCAAACAGATTCTTGACATATCAAACTTTGTAGGTTAGTGCAGGTAATGCTGATGATGTCAAAGATGAATTGTATGGCCTTGATAAAGCTGTCAGTACTGTATTAGTACAGCGAACCATGGAACGTAATCAATTGTTGGTTAGCATTGCAAAAAGTAAATTTGCTAGGCGCCGTGAGGAGAAAATGGAGAAAGCTACCAAACCTGAAGAACTTGTTCGCTTATACGATCTATTATTACAGGTCAATGATGTATTCTTGAAACTGCAATTTTAACAGGCACTTCCTGTATTAGGATTGACTCAAATTTTTACTGAAAACTTTATTCGCATGACATATTTCACAGAATACTGCCGATCTTTCTGATTTATTGAGTTCTGGGCGAGAAACAAAACCAGAAGAACTGGCATTAGCTGAAGACTGTACAAGACAAAGTTTGACATTCCGGGCCCAAAGGTAAGATCCTCTACTTGTTTTAACAAGTTACTTAAAAGTAAGTCATTTCTGTCTCTGGTTTGAATTTTTTTAAAAAATTTATTCATTGCCTCTTATTTAAGCATAAAAGGCCTCCTATTTTGAAGTTGGCTACAACTTGCATTTCCATGGTTCAATAGTGACTGGCCATTTTATCTTTCCTCTGTGCTTAAGCCTTCACCATCATCTAGTTCTGCAACCTTTTTCATTTAGAGTTGGGATTTTCACGGCTGGTTTTGGAAGACTAACGTAATTTCTCTAAAATGTTAATTTGTATCTTAATGTAATGCAAGTACCAATGTGGCAGGTCTTTCTACTTGGCGAAGTCATATAGTTTAGCTGGAAAGAGAACAGAAGCATATGCATTGTACTGCCGAGCTCGATCTCTTGCTGAAAATGCCTTGCAGAAATTTCAGAGTGTGAATGTCTCTGACGAGGTGATTTAGCCTGGAGAAGACCAATAACTGTTTACAAGTTACATTTTATGAAAGTCACTCGTTTATGATTTATCTGATGAAATCATGGAGGAAATTTACCTGTTGATGCTTTAGGGTGTGTTAGAAATTAAGGATGATATGTTTTCGTTTGGATTAATTGTTTTATATTTTTTATGCTTCTTGAACAGTCGATCATCAAAGAGTTGAAGACCTTATACAATGAGTGCAGATCTAACAGTTGCATAGAGCATGCCATTGGGATTATGGAGGAGGTGAAAGCTCCAGAGGCACTCTCTAAGAAAGTTTCTGCAATTTCATTGAGTGGAAGTGAGAAGAAGGTATGTCATTCTTGTGTTGTTTTTTTCCTCTTGTTCTCCTTAAGAAGAAGATATCAAACTGGTGATAACTCTAACAATGACGGCAAAGGATGGACCATAGGATAGAACTTCTGTTCCTAATTATATCTTCCTAGTTATACTAACAATCACCATGAATACATTGACATACTAAACCTAGATTGCAAATAAAGAACTGACCACATATAATGATTTGCGCCTCTGTAAAAATAGAGTAATTTTCCATGGGTAAATCTCAAGATATATATCTGATTTGTCAGTTATTCGTTTCTTTGGCATATCCACTAAGCAGCTTATTTTACTCAATGTTGAAAAATCCTGAGCATTTGTCACTAACCCTGATTGAATTATTGTTTTGAAATTGTAAGGTGGAGAAATTCCTTCTTGAGAAACTCGATGTGTATGAGCCTGCTGTTAGCATTTCAAATGCGAAGGTTCTTCCACATATTGAAGGCTTCCCTCCTGCCTGTCAAGCTATAACTAGAAACCCTATTGTTCTCGACCTTGCCTATAACTATATTGATTTCCCATCTCTGGAGAATAGGATGAAAAAAGACAAGAAAGGCTTCATAAGTAGGCTTTGGAGGTAAGTGCTGGCGAAGAGCTCTCTAGTTGATTTCCTGTTAACAAAAAGAAAAAGAAAAAAAGCGGATTTCCTGATGAGCTGTAGGAGGCATTGACTTCATAATTGGAGACTGAGTCTATGCAGTCTTTAGCTTTTGAAATTTTGGGTATGTGAAATTTTTGGCTTATTAGATTCCCAAATCCGGACACAACCCAACTTAAACGTTTAGGATGCTGCAACTTGGGTTGGGTACACACAAATAGAACATCACGTTGAACTAAACCAAATGGGATCTTTTTGACAGCTCTATTGCTCAATATTACGCTTCAGTCGCCCCCGTGTTTTACAGGCGATGGATATATGATGCTCTTCCTTAAAAAGTTTTGAGGAAATGGTTATCTTATTGGTGCAAGTCCTTTGGGATACTTTGATCCAAATAAC
Source organism: Erythroxylum panamense (assembly GCA_027123425.1). Classification (NCBI taxonomy): domain Eukaryota; kingdom Viridiplantae; phylum Streptophyta; class Magnoliopsida; order Malpighiales; family Erythroxylaceae; genus Erythroxylum; species Erythroxylum panamense. The sequence continues at coordinate 25,462,723 of JAOTIZ010000003.1, read as the reverse complement.
GAGGATAAAGATGTGAAAATTTTCACATTGGCTAGAATCACACCGGGTTAATGGAGTCCACTTGGTTTACATATTTTATCCACTTAACTAGGTCTAGTTATCTGTGCTGGAGCTTTTTATTACCTATTGTTCACAGATCCTCCGACTTGATACGCTTATGTACAAATCGGGGCCTAATGCAATGCTCTTCTTTTTCATTTTTTATTTAGTAGCCCTTTTGTTTTATTTTTATCCTCGTCATTTTTGTTTTATTTTTTCCTCAATTGCGATGTCAAATTGGTAACAAAAAAGTGAATTAATTAGGAATTTCAAAAGGTTATGGGTTCAGCTTAAATTAATTGAAAAATTAGGCTTTGGATTGGATTATATAATATATACAAACTCACATAATTTTGTTTAAAATATATCATTCTCGCACACGGAACTCTTTATCTCTCTAATCGTTCTCTAATTTTCTTTTATTTTTTAGGGTTTGTTGGTTTCTTATCTAAAGTAAATAAATAAGATTTGGTGTATATGAAAATAGTTGAGTATATTAATAATTAATTAGTTACACCAAAGTGATTAAAAAGAATATTTTATCATTTCCAATTCGTATCTAATTATGGATTTTCTAGTAAGATTAGATTGAGAATTGACAATGTCAATCATACTTTAATTATTAATTTTTAAGAGCAAACATGATTGAATTTTATATAACTTAAACATTAATTATGTACTCCACTTACTTGGAACATTAACAAAGAAAATATTAAACTATGCATTATAATCATGCATAATTATATATTAGTCAAATCACTTTAGTATTCTTAATAATTGAGTGATTATAATATATTATTAAATGCCAATTTTTATTTTTTAATTGTAATTATTTAGTTGAAATTAGTGATAAAAAAAATTTATATATTGGTTATAATTTATATTTATCACTAATATATTTAAAATCTAATAGATCATACATATACAACGATTAAAGAGAGAAATTAACTTAAAATAAGTTGAACTTAATTTTTCAATTTAAAAACTTTAGAAACTAAATATAATATTTTTATTTAGTAAAATTAAATTCTAACTTTGGTTTAAAAAAAGGTACATAAAAGGGTATCTATTATCAAAAGACAATAAATAAATAAAAGACAAAACATATGAATATTAACCAAAAACTTATATTAAAATTTTGAGTTTTAGATTCTTAATATCACAAGTTGTTCAACTTATCCAATTTCTATTGATAATTGTTTGGCGGATTAGATTTTTGAAGAATCGAATTTGGTAGATGATAATGACTTGAAAGACAATCTTGGATGGGAAAACATCAATATATTATTTGGTGCATTAAATTTAAACTATAATGACGGTAAAAATCCTCATAAAACTCCTCTCAATGATGAGGATTTTGTACTAAATGATAATTGGAGTCAGTGCAGTTATAACAGGTATTCTCCCATAGATGATTGAATTTCGTTCCAGGTTTTTATTTTTCCTCTTTTTTTAATTTTACTTATATTTGATATATATGTTAAATTCTATATATGTAATGTAACTGTAAATGTTTTTGTTTCAAGTTCAACTTCTACTTGGTTGTTTCCTCATCACGAGCTCTTGTTGTAAATTGTAATAGTTTGTGAGTTAAAGATAATTATTGTTATTTTTATTGGATGTTTTAATGTAATTATTACTTATTATATGATGAAATTGTATTATTGTAATATTTTAAATACTTTGTATTATTCTTAATTTTATATTTACATGATAATGTCTTTTTTATATTAATTGGGGTTATTATTTATATGTGAAATATTTTAAAATTATTTTTATTGCATATTAATTGTGATTATTATCTAATATTATGATTTTTGGAGATAGTTGATTTAAACTTATAAAGTATACAGTACAACTGTACAATATACCAATGAACTATTTTGTAAAATTTAAAAAAAATCAGAGACTATTTCATAAATTTAAAAAATTACTTAAAACAGTACCCAATATTGACCGATAATGATACAATACTGTACTAGACTCTAATCTGTTACCAAATTCGGTACAATATTCATAACTTTGAATTTAGGCTATCCAAATTCAATTGGGCCCAAAATTTAAAATTAAAAAATGGTCATTTTTATTTTTTAAAAATATATTTAATGAAACTTGATTCTGATTGGACTTTAAACTCGATTCGGTCGAACCTTAGGTTTATCTCTTTTTTCTCTTTCTTTCACCAAAACATTGAGGACATGACGACATTACAAAGCAATTAAAGAGCTTTTTGTAATTTTCCTTATTATCACCCTAACTTTACATCGGTAAAAATCTTTAAAGTGGTAGAATACTACCAGCATTCTTTTTATTTGGTAAGTCGTAGCCATGAATAAATTTTTGAATGCCTCCCTCCAAAAAAGCAACGAATTGACTTCGATGCAATCCATTTCAACTGGGGTCAATTCATAGGTTTTCTGGAGGGAGGCATTCAAAAATTATTCATTGCTACGACTTACCAAATTGAACAATGTAATTATTCTAACGCTTACCAAATTATGCGGATAAGTATGAACTGTTAATTCAACAAGCGAAAGAAACGCTGGTATTTTCGGCTGTAAAAGATTACTGGCAGTTGATGTGGATATGCTACTACTTACCAATGCGAAGCAGTGCAAGTTTGATACTTACCGCTCCAAATACTACATACAATACAGTATTTTCGTGAGATAAAGAGAGGTGAGATGGATTTGTGTGTCTTTTGTCAATATTTACCCCAAAAAAAAAAGTGAATTAATTTTAAATAAATATTTAAATTTAAATTAAATTCTATAACAAATTTTAAAGTTTAAATTGCCCATTTTTAATTATATTTTAAAGAAGAAAAGTTCTTAATTTGAAATTATATCTCATATTCTCACCTTTCTGTATTTAATTGTAACTCAGGTAAAAAAATATATAGCATACATGACATACTATATGATACAGAAGCTTATATATTCCCAAATTTATAAAATACATATTTAAATCTTTTTACATGTTTTAGAAAATCTTTCTAGTTCTATTGCATTCTACAATTAGTTTCAATATATAAGTGGCTTTTTGTAATTTATAATCAATGTTATAAATATCTTACCGGTACTAGTATCGATACCTAGTTGGGTTTTGATTCGGTACTATAACAGTACCGATCAATAATGGGTACTATTTTGGGTAATTTTTTAAATTTATGAAATAGTTCCTAAAATTTTTTTAAATTGCAAAATAGGCTTTCAATATATTATACTATATACTTTATAATTTTATATCAACCATGTCTCCAAAAATCGTAATAATAAAAATTTAAAATAACAACAATTTATTTATTTTTATTAACAATATTTTCACATATTTAACATATAAATATAATCACAATTAATATGAAAAGGATCATTTTATCATCATATAAATATAAAATTAGGAACAATACAAAGTATTTATAATATTAAAATTTCATCGTATAACAAATAATAATTACATCAAAATATCAAATAAAAAAGAATAATAAATATCTATTACTCTCTAGCAATTATAATTTACAACAAGGGTTTGTGCTGAAGAACCAACAAGAAGTGAAACCTGAAATATAAATATTTATAATTGCCTTGTATATATAGAATCTAACATATACATCAAATATAAGTGAGACTAAAAGAAGAAAAGAAACAAAAACCTAAAACTTCATTTAATCGAAAACCTGTTATAACTGCATTGACCTCAATTCTCATTTATTACAAAATCTTTATCATTCAGAGGAGTTTCATCATCACCACCATTCAAATTTATTACACCAAATAATATGTCAATATTTTCTCATTCAAGATTATCTTCTAAGTTACTTTTATCTATCAAACTTGGTTTCTCAGAAACCGAATTTGCCAAAAGATCGATATTATCAATGCAAATTGACTCTACTGAATCATTTATTGTGTTAAGAGGCCTAGTAAACAATAAAATTAAATTATAACAAATTATATCTAACTTAATAAGGATAAATAACATACTTTTTTCGAGGCTTTAAATTGTATTAAACAAAGATTAAGCTATTCAATCTTTTGTGCTCCAATCTATTCCTTTTCTTAGAATGGATGAATTCAAATGTGTTCTAATTTCTTTAACAGCCTGTTGCACTCACATTTTGGCTTAGAATTTGAATTGCAAATCTTTACAATTCTGAAACACCATTTTCAAATTGGTCCCACCAAGAACCATAAGTAGTAAGATAACAAAAGTAACGTTATAAAAAAATAAAGTGATGATTAATTTTCAACAAGTAACAAAAGTGAAAAATATATACCTAAATTAAGTTTTTCTTTTTGACGAATAGCAATTAACATCCTAAAATCACCAGAAGCCTCCTTATAAATCTTTCTTTATAAGCTTAGGAGATCTTTCATCATCTCATGGACAATAATTGTTGTAATAGTTAATAACATTCTCCTATTAACTTCATCTTTTTTTGTAAAACTTAGTTTGAAATAGACACTAAGGTTAAAAAATTCCCCTATTGCAAACAATAGAAAGTAAAGTTTTCTTTCTCATCTCTTATTTATAACTGCAAGATAATGTGTGTATAAAAAAGGCTTATTTTTTAGATTGACCTTGATTGCTTCCTTTTTCCTCTACATGACATTATAAAAATAATCCATTGTTGCCTTTTTATTACTATTAGTCAAAAAAAGTACCCTCATCACATGCTCACAAACTTGGATGACAAATTGACATTAGGACTAAAATTTAGTGTCTTCAAGTAAAATTCTGGAAACCTCCAGTCTGATATTAGATCTAACATTCTGAAATAGAACTTACTTATCACTTGTAAATATCTATCTTAACTCTTTCTTTATCATAATAAAAGACTAAAATGATATGAAATTTGTTACAAACTTATAACAGTAGGACGACACAAATTCTTACTATTGGTAAAATAATTTCTCATTAAATTTAAGACCCATACAGAATTATAGATGAACTTAGTCATCTTTTTTATTTTCTGCACAGTTTTATCAATAACAAGAAAATATCTACCATCCTCTATATTTTCCAACATCAATGCAATGTGTAGCACAAGGAATCCAATGAAAAGAATTATACTTACTTTGTAATTTTTTTCCAATCTTTAAGCGAAATCATTGTTAGTAATGAACTGTATAATATTTTTTGGCTCAACTTCATTCACAACTTCATCAAATATTTCAAATAAGGTATCAACATTCCTAACAAGGCCAGATGTATGAATAGACTTAAAAAACATTTACACCTTTGCAAAATAAACCAAAAAATTAATAATAAGCTTATATCTTCTATTTGTCCAACCATCATACATGATTGAGCACCCAAAAGTAGCCCAAATCATTCCTCTTTCATCTAAATAAACTTTAATTTCATAAATAGAGCAACTTAAAAGCTTACGTCTGTAGTCATTAATTGAAGAAGCTTTGTATCCTAAATCGTAAAAGGTAATAACATATACCAAGGCCGATAATAATAAGACTGGGAAGTATTGAATGCTATACTTGAATCATACTACTATCTAACCATTGCCACAACCAAATTATGAGTTGCTTCTTTGATTGTAGGGTGTTGCGAATCGAAGGTTGAGCTCTGAGAGTTGTTGGTGGTGCAAAAAAAATTAGACACATGCTTTCTTCTTTTCTTAACATCAGGTTTATATGCAACATTCACTTCTTATTAGGTAGGAATACTATCAACTTCAATATTCTCACTATCATCCTAAACACTAACACAAACTTCCACTACTAATTTCGTAATTCAATCTCTGCCTTCTATCTTTCTCGTCCTGATACTCTTCAAGCAAAGTCTTCATTTTTCATTTTACATCATAGCTCACATTTTATAAGGTTTCACATCTCCTTTAACCTCACTAAATGATTCTTTATTCTAGTGATTCCTCCACCTTTCAAATGCTTATTTTAAAATAAGCAAACAGTATGGTTCTTTATTCCAAGGATCAATCCAGTATAAGCCCAAGCCAGATCATTGTATCTTCCTAAAGCAGTTGAATTATTAGGAATACTTGATCTTCCTTCCATTTATCTATAAAAATAAATAAAGACATATATCAAAATCAACTTAATAATTTCATATCAAAATAAAGAACATATAATTTCATTATTAACCACAATCACAAAATATGTATTGCTTATCTCAAAAGTCCAAACTAACATAATACAAATATACATCTTATGTAATATAACTCATTTTGTATGATTACATCGTACACAATTCTATTTCATCTAACACAATCCACCAATAAGTCAGAAACAAACAATTCAAGTACTCAACGTACACAATTACACAAAATGCTTATACATCTTATATAATATAACTTATTTTGTTTGATTACAATTCAATTTCATCCGAAACAATTCACCAATAAGTCAAAAACAAACAATTCAAGTATTCAACATATACAATTACACAAAACACATATACATCTTGTATAATATAAATCATTTTGTATGATTACATCATACACAATTCAATTTCATCATCATCATCATCATCATCATCATCATCATCGCCCAGTCTGAAATTCCGCAATGAAGCAGGGTCTGGGGAGGTCCGATAGTACGCAGCCTTACCCCTACATAGTAGAGAGGCTGTTTTCGGTGGACCCGCATGCAAATGAGACAATATAAGAATGATGTGGTATACAAAAACAGTAAAAGAAAAAAGATGGGGAATACCTGAAGGAGGATATATCTGCAAGAACCTAGTATTATATACAGTTCATCCCTCTTTGGTACTCACCAAGTAAGGGGATTGGGTCACTGGAACAATTAATCCTTTACCCTTATCCTTTCACGCCAAACTTTTCTACTCTGAGCAACGACCTCACTAATGGCTAACTCTGACATATCCGCCTTGATCACTTCCCACCAATTCTTGTACGGCCTTCCTCTCCTCCTCTTATAACCACTAAGTGTGATGCCCTCATAGCTCCGAACCGGAGCATCGAAGGGCCTCCTCCGAAATTATACCAATTTGATTAAAAATAATATTGTTTGTTTTTTTTAACATAAAATATATTACGTATTCATTAAAATTATGAATGATTTAATCCATTAAATTTATTTATTAATAAGAATTTCATTTAATTAATTTTAGTTATTAACTGTATTTAATAGTTGTAATTTAATTTTATAATTATTAATAAGTACTTTAATTAAATTGAACATATCTTTACAATATATACATTATAAATGAATATATACATTATAAATGAAATAGGAGTTAAAATATATACTTAATTTGAAATTATTTAATTTAATAAAACTAAATAAAAAATATACAACAGATTATAAATTTCATTTCTTTAAAAATAATTAATTTTATACATAATCATTATCAATACATATATAGTCATGTTAACATTATAAGCTATTTTTATTTTAAACAAAATTGAAACTGCAATTTCAAAATCAACACCAATACTACATTCTAAATTTCTTGCAAAACAAAACCAATACTTAAAGTTCAAAAACAATTCAACAAAAACACCTATAGGCATTTTGTCAAACATTTGGTGTGCAAACACTTGTTCTTCCCTAATTCAACAAAATTTTCCACATTTTTCCCTTTAATCTACAACAAACACAAACCCATTCATTGATAATCACTAATTAACATTTTTAATCAAACAACAAATTAATGTTGACCTAAACTAAACTCCACCGATTGTAGAGGAAGGAGAGGAAGAAACCACGTTATCTTCCGATGTAACCACAGGAGCAGGGGACGCCGGCGACGACGATGGCTGGAGCAGACGGCGGCAATGACGTTTCACGGTGGCCACAGGCGAGGTAGAGGCGACGGAAAAGAAGAGAGGAGAAGGAGAGAACGTGTAACATCTCGTTACCGATGCGATGAGCATATGGGTACGGGCAATTCTGTGTTTACATTAATTTGACCGATTGCTTTGTGGCCTTTGGTTATATCAGTGATAGATGAGTTAATTGCACATGCATATATAGTGGCATGCATTCATGATTGTTCCAGCATTTAATTGTGTTTAGGAGTTGCATTGTGAAATTGAGATAAATTGAG
>JAOTIZ010000003.1:25440471-25454535 GCA_027123425.1 Erythroxylum panamense | reverse complement strand
ATGTTACCACATCATTAAATACCTAAAATTTAGAATTACAAAATTTTCTGTTTAAAACCTCATTATTCTAGCAAATACTATTCACTTTATAAATATTTTGATAGAGTTTCCTCTATATTCACTTAAAACCACCTATAAGAAATTTCAATACACTTCTCATTTATTTTACTCAACTATCCATCTTCATGTCAAACTCTTTGACAAAATAATTTGCCCATCCTTTAATACATTTTAACTAATCTAAACCAAATTTCATACATAAATTTCATATATAATTAACAATATAATTCTATAAGGTCCTTCGTTTCTTTATGTGCATATGTCATAACAAAAACAAAATATAATTCTATAGTACATTCAGCTTAAAGTCTTCTGCAATGCTCTATGTGACTCTAGTCTTTGTAGTAGATCACCATAATTATCTTCTAATTTTCTTCAAAACCTGTGCACGAAAAAAAAACCATGCACTAAGCTATAAACTTAGTGGTGTTCAGCAATTCCATTTCTCATCCAATTAAATTCATTCAACCATAACATACATACCATATAATCTTTTTCAAATATAAATATCTTCATTTTAAGCCTAAATAGGCATTAAATTTTTTTTATGAAATACAAGCATGTGTCTATTATATTCATTCATATATAATTACATAATGATTAATAAATTGTACAATTTAATTACTACTTCCAATTGAAGTTCTTTAATCGTTAGTTATGCAGTTATATATTTTTTCTATAATTGCTTAAAGTAAAATCCAATGGAATTGCATCGCTGAGCTAGATAAGAAGGATTTTAAAAAATATGGGACTAAGTTCTCAAAACCATGTGGTCCATTTACATATCTATATCTTACGGGACTGAGCTCTCGGAACCAAAAAATCCATAACATAAATCAAATATAATGTATGCCAATTAAGGGAAATACAAATTATAAGTCCAAAATCTAAATTAATTACATACATTACCTCATTTAGCATCCAATTATATATTTTCAGCAACAATTTCATAAACCCTAAATTTTATCTCAAGAATCCTAAATTACATAATGCACAATTTTTAGGAAAAATAAAATTGCTTAAATATGTACCAAATTGATGTCCAATTCTTCAAATCAAGCTTCAATAAACTTCAATTTCACCATCAATTCCTTATTCCTTCTCTTTCCATGTTCTCTCTCCTTCAATTCCTCTTCTTTATCTACATAATATTGCATAACAATTAAATTTCATGCATTTTCAATCAATATTGCATGCATCTACACAAAAATCGTGTACTTAAAATAACCAAAACTCCATTAACTTACCTTATTAATTTCGGGTACCATTTATCAAGAAGACCTATCTACTTTTTCTTCATATGTTTTTCCCAAAATTCTTATTGATATGGTGAGCTTAGGGACCCTAAGTTGACGATTTAGTGTTTAATAGTTAATTTAGGGGTTAAAATAGAGAAATTTGGCTTGAAAATGGAAGAAAATGAAAGAAAGTGGAGAAGGAGGGGGGTTGTTCTCGACATTGTTTGGGAGAAAAAGAGAGGACAAGTGGCCAAAAAAAATGTCATATGGTCCCTTAATAAAATTTTCCATTTTTTAAGATCCAAAATTAACTTTAACTTTTAATCCAACATTTTCTTCTTCTAATAAAAATACCCATAAAAAACAACCTCACATAAATACCTTAATTAATATTATTTATTTCGAGTTTGACTTTCACCCCTTTATTGGGTCAAACTTTGACCACTGTTAACTCTTAGTCAAACCCTCAAAATGAACTCGTTTTGACCTTAAATTTGATCCTTGTGCTATCCTTAAATAATATTATCTAATGCCAAATAAAATAAAGTATAATTTGGGTCTTGGGTGTCACTATTCATGAAACCAAGATTTATAGGGCATTATAGACTTGGCATTCAAAGTTTTAAAGGAGGAATCATGTAAAGAAGAGACATTCATAGTTAAAGTGGTGATGAAGACCTCATCTTTATCACTAGGGAACACAAAAAGTTTTTGAAGAGAGAATTTCTCCATAATAAAGGACATTAAGGAAGGTAAAAGTTATTTGAAATGTAAATCTTTTAGTATTACTTATTTTAAATATATAAAATTCAATCACTTGATGTCACAATATCCTCTACTTAAACATAATGATAATTATGAAAGCAAAAGTAAGAAGGAAAATGAAAAAAATAAGAAGAAAGCATTTAAAGCCTTAACTTGGGATGATAAAATTGAATCTACAAATGAGCATTCAGAAGTATAGACAGCTTTCATGTGTTTTAAAGAATGTGGTGAGATAATATCTAACTTTAGTTTGTGTGATACTGATAGCGATTTGATATATAATAAACTAGTCAAAAGTTTAGAAATTATGAGTAATAAAAGAAAGAAATTATCCTTTTAACTTAAAGAAATTTAAAAGCAATTGGTTGCATGCATGAATAAGAATAAAACAACGAAGAGTAATAAGCTTAAACTATAAATTCGGAGTAGTAAGCTTAAACTATAAATTTTGTCTTAAATAATAAAAACAAAAGGAATTAGTTTTTGAATTATTAAATGGTCATTATATAAATATATCTTAAGTGCTAGATTTAAGTTATGAAAAGATGAAATTGTTAGTAAACTAGTGAACTTAGATTAAATATTAAGTATGTTTGAACCAACATCTATATAGTATTTCATGAATATAAGACATCCACTCTAAATAAAAAGGAGTTAGTACCAGAACATATGACTCATGTCATATGTATAAGATTGATTATAAAAAGGAATTAATGTAAGTTATAAGATCTCAACTTACATTGTATGAGACATTAAATATTAAATGAGACTTATAATATACCCTAAGATTCTTGTCTAATTCTGAATAATTAAATTCATTGCTTACTACTTCATAATATTACTAAAGAAATATGGATGATGCAATTTCATGGGATAACTCTTAGAAAGTAAACTCAATATAATTTAAGAAAATTTAAAACAAAGAAATGTCATTTTGATTGATAACTCACATAAAAATGTATTTAAAGATGGTCAACATCCCTTAATGAAAGAATTGAATATAATTATGATCTAATAAAATAAATGAGATTAAAGAAGAATTTTTTTTGAGATATGATGTCATCATCATCATTACCTAGTCTGAAATCCCGCAATGAAGCAGGATCTGAGGAGGTCCGATAGTACGCAGCCTTACCCCTACATAGTAGAGAGGTTATTTTTGGTAGACCCGCATGCAAATGAGACAATATAAGAATGATGTAGTACATAGGAAAAAAATACCTGAAGGAGGACAGATCTACGAGAACCTAGTAGTATACAATTCCATCCCTCTTTGTCACTCATTAAGTAAGGGGATTGGGTAACTAGAACAGTTAATTCTTTACCCTTATCCGATCACGCCAAGCTTTTCTATTCTGAGCAACTACCTCATTAAGGGCTAACTCTGACATATCCGCCTTGATCACTTCCCACTAATTCTTGTACGGCCTCCCTCTCCTCCTCTTATAGTCACTAAGTATTATACCCTCACAGCTCCGTACCGGAGCATCGGAGAGCCTCCTCCGCACATGCCCATACCACCTAAGCCTAGTCTCTCTCAACAAAGTTGGCTACCCGAAGTCTCTCTCACCACACAATTTCTAACTTTATCTCTCCTAGAAAAACCACACATCCACCTAAGCATACGCATTTCTACTACCAACAACTGTCTTATATGCCTACGTTTAGTAGGCCAACACTCCACCCCATATAACATGATTGGACGAATCACCGTTTTATAAAACTTCCCCTTAAGTTTTAAAGGAATCTTCTTATCACATAAAACCTCTGATGCACTTCGCTATTTGGTCCAGCCTGATCTAATACGATGTACAATATCAGCATCGATATTACCATCACTCTGAATGACATACTCGAGATACTTAAAACTCGTCCTCTGTGGCATGATGTCGGTACCAATTGCAACTGCCACCTCATGCTTCACTTGGTTTCCTGAAAAGTTACATTCCAAATACTCTGTCTTAGACCTGCTCATCTTAAAACCTTTCGATTCTAACGCATCTCTCCAGCAGTCTAGCTTAGCATTGACTCCTTCCTTGGTCTCATCCACTAAGACAATATCGTCCGCAAATAACATACACCAAGGTACCTTACCTTGAATATGTTCGGTAATCTCATCTAATACTAATGTGAACAACAAAGGACTTAACGCCGATCCTTGGTGGAGACCCATACTAATAGAGAACGCTTCCGTGTCCCCACCTACCGTCCTAACGCTAGTTAGTGCACTGTCATACATATCCCTAATTACTTTAATATAGGTGCTAGAAATGCCCTTAGCTTCCAAACATCTCCATAAGAAGTCTCTAGGTACCCTGTCATACGCCTTCTCCAAGTCAATAAAAACTAAATGCAAATCCCGTTTACGTTACCTGTAGCGTTCCATAAGTCTACGGAGTAGATGTATCGCTTTTGTTGTGGACCTACCAGGCATAAATCCGAATTGGTTGATCGATACAGAAGTAACCCTTCGGATCCTCTTCTCGATTACCTTCTCCCACAATTTCATGGTATGACTTATTATTTTGATGCCTCTATAGTTGTGACATTGTTGGATATCTCCTTTGGCTTTGTATAATGGGATTAACCTACTTAATCTCCATTCATCCGGCATTTTGGCTGACTCAAAAATCACATTGAAGAGTTGAACTAACCATGTAATACCGACAACTCCTATCCGTTTCCAAACCTCTATAGGGATCTCGTCTGGCCCTACAGCCCTACCGCTCCGCATCTCTCTCAACACCTTTGTAATTTCACCCCTCGTAATCCTTACCCGTGTGCCCCTATCATGAGCATGCCCTGACACTGCGGGTTCTTCTAACTCTATGCTGTCCATTAACCCTTCGTTATACAGGCCCTGGAAGTATCGCTGCCATCTCCCCTTGATGGCTTGGGGCTCTGTGATTACATAATTACACAATTACACATATACATCTTATATAATATAACTCATTTTGTATGATTACATCATTCAACTATAAATTAAAGACATACACTCACAACTATAACATATTCAACTTCAATCATAACTCACAACTATGAGTGTACAACTTACTTTATGTAATCTCATAATTCAACTGTAAACTAATATAATTTGTTTACTTATACAATTCATTTTGTAACGCTTATAATTAATTTGTTTTCTTAACTAATTTTAACTTTAATTTAACAATCTTTCATTCACTAATTTTAATCAATATTGTTACTAAAATCTTAATTCCTAACTTTAATTTAACAATCTTTCTTTCATTAATTTTAATCAACATCATTAGTTTCTTATTCAAGTTAACTCCACAATGAGGAGTTAATATACATTACATAATTCAATTTCATCCAATACAATTCACCAATAAACAATTTAAAAATGCAAGCATTTAATTTTCTTAACTTAATTACATATATTAAATGATTTAATTATATATTAAATCTTATATTTAAATGAATAATCATATGTTAAATACGTTTTATATACAAACAATAATTAATAAATTTTATGTTTCATATTAATTAATTAACAAATTAACAACTTAATGCATTAATTTTGAAATTAAAAAAAAATTAAATTACATTGAAATTGAACCAATTAATGTAAACAATTCCAACTTTTAAACCCAAAATTTTTCAATGCACTAATCTTTTTTATAAATTGACAATGTCTAAATTACATTGAAATCGAACCAACTCACAAAACAATTCCAACTTTCAAACTCAAAATTCACAATTCACATGAACAATTCCAACAATTTTAACTTTCAAATCGTTTGTAAAATACATATTATACAACTAAAATACAATGTGATTGCAATTCGGTAGCAGAAAAAAGGAATTCAAAAGGCACCAAAAAATCAAAAATTGCAATTTGGGTTGGGTCGGGTCTGGTCGGGTCAGTTAGTTCTGATCAGGTCAAATCGGGTCTAGAACTAGAAAATGAAAATGGTGACTTATGTCATGTTTTCAGGCAAGCAGCGATGCTGGATTGGACAGCGGCGTGGCATTGTGTAGAGGTGGAGGACAACAAGCGCGGTGGGTAGAGGTGGAGAGCAATGACAAGGCGTTGGCCAGAGGTAGAGAGCAATAGGTGCAGTCGGCAGAGGTGCAAGGCAGCAGGCGTGGTGGGGAGAGTAGCGGTGGCAGTGAGTGGTCAGTGACATTGGAGGAGGGAAAGGAGAATGATGAAAATGGTAAAGGGGAGAGAGACGAACGAAAATTGAAAATGGCACTGAGATGTGAGAGCCTGCATGGGCATGGGCATGGGATGTTTTGTTTTGTTTTGTCTTTTATTTTAGAATTTAGTTCTTAGGAATTTTAAGTTTTACTGTACCAAGAATTTTATTTTCGTATCATATTCTGGCCGGTACGATGCGGAACTAGAAACATGGTTTGAACCTCTTAATTTCATGTTTATTTGTGTTTATATTTTACATTGTTTATATAATTTTTAAGTTAAATCTAAATATAATTAATGAACATATATATTCATTTTATCTTACACCTATAAAATTTTTAATTAGCTTCTTTTCATTTACTTTTTGTTTTTTCCATTTTAAAATTGTATTTAAAAGAAACGTTTTTGTTTTCTATTTGTTTATTTGCAAATTAGAACTCCATTTTTAAAATGAGTGCTACCTTTGACTGGTTAATAGACTTTAGGGAGATGACGGAATGACTCACGTACTGAAAGAGCCGGCGAAAGCATACATTTGTATGTTATGGTATGTCCAGTTTTAGGAACAAGCACTAGACAATAAATTAATTATATAAACTATAATACTACGGTTAATATATGTTGGACATGTAACATTGTTATGCTTACAATTATAGAGTTAAGGTACAAAATTATTTGATTAAATTTGTAGTTAAGTAGTGAACATATTTGCCGCCTGATTAAAATATTTTGCTAAAATTCACATTTGAAAAGTGTGACTTTTTTTTTTGTAAAAAAAAGGTATCTTTTATTATATAATTCAAAAAAATTTTAAAAAAATCTGTTAAGTCAACAAGTAATTATTTTTATGAAAATTCTGTTACGTTTTTAACAGAAGTCGAGGTGACAATAATATTCTTCAACTTATCTTGATAATATTTTCATAATTATTAAAAGTTCTGTTGAATCGGTTGGTCGTAAAAATAAAAGCAAGAGCAATTACCAGTTTGGCGACGTACGAGTGGGACAGGACAACTGAACTAGTCCTTGCGAGCTAGCAAATGGTGTGTTCTTGCTGCTTCTTCCACTTGTATGCTTATTTATTCCCAAAACAAGGACAAACTGTTTAAAGACAAATAACTCTTAGTTCCAATGACCACAAGGGCCATTATAATTTAAAGATAACTACTGCCTGCCTCTTGCATTTTTTCCATTTTAATTAGTCCAATATAAGCCGGCAATACTTTTCTCTAAACGTTGACATAAACTGGCAATCCTAGACGGAGAATCATGACTCGTTCATCAACAATGTACAAGACAGTTTTTGTTTGTTAGTGGTCACTCTTCGTCTGTTACTGGTCAACAACAACAATGGAGAGCTACTGGTCACTCTTCGTCTGTTAGCTCAAGACCTCAGAGCCTTTGTTTTTTGATTTTGGACAAACAAAAAAAAAGCTCTTCTATATACTGTTATCGGGATAAATGCCCGCCAAATAAGCCGACGAGACCGAGTCCAACTGCTTCAATATTGATGATGCACTTGCCAAAGTTGAGTGAGTGCCGCCCCAGTTAATGTATCTTTGATATAATAGATTTATTAAATTTAATAGCAAACTTATTTTTATGTACTCCAAATATAAAAATAAAGTTACATTTTTTCTTTCGATCTGAAATTCGATGATCCATTTATATTGATTTCATAATAGCATGTTACCCAATAAGCTAACGGGATAAGATCCTTTGTCTAATATTATATTTTATCCTATGAATTTCAGCCATTTATTTATATGAATATCACATTTATTTATATAAGACCTTTGTGGGATTCATATAAATAAATGACTGAGATTCATGGAACATAATAAAATACTATAAAATTATCATAACTCAGAAACTAACGCGTGTTTTGTGGTAATTAAACTTGCACTCCGTATACGAGTGGCTCACATGTCATTCTCAATAAATGACAAGAAAGAAGTGCGTTGTTTTGATTAAAATTACTTCTCATTTCTTGTTTATTGTGAATAGAATTCTATTAGCCTTACACAACTATATATTCTGGCTTCATAAGCGCTAACTAATAATCATTACTGAGAAATATGCTTGGTATGTCAACAACAACAGTTTTGGTTTTTTCTTCTTTTTCGTAATTAAAGTTGAGTTCCTCGATGATAACGTGCAATGGAAGATACTATTATCTGTATTGTTTAATGTTGGCGTTATTATAGCAAACTAAATAAGTGTAGTACAGCAAAATTTGGTATTTAAAAGCATTTTTTGTTTTGGTTGCACCCCCTGTGGTGATTCCAAAGGTTCCCCCACGGTGCTTTCCTATATAAACCATATGTTCTCATGGTAAGTCACTAAGCCAGTTCCTTGTCAGCCATAGAAGATAGAGAAACAGAGAGATGGCACCCTCACCCTTGCAGCCACATTCAGCAAATGATAGACTAGCAAAGCTACAATCCTTTGATCAATCAAAAGTAGGGGTTAAAGGGCTTGTAGATGCTGGAATTGAGAAAATTCCCGACATCTTTGTCTTGCCACCTGATCCTGAAGTCGCTGATGATCAGGGTTCATCAGCAACTCATCCAATAAGTCTCCAAATTCCAGTAATAGACCTGAAATACGTGCATGATGAAGAAAATACAAATGCACGTAAACAGATTGTCCAAGAAATTCTAGAGGCATCAGAGAAATGGGGTTTCTTCCAAGTTGTGAATCATGGAGTTTCCACTGATACCTTGGAGGAGATGATTGATGGAGTCCGTAAGTTTCACGAGCAACCCAATGAGGAGAAAATGAAGTTCTATTCACGAGATATCTCCAGAAAAGTGAGGTACAATAGCAATTTTAATCTCTACGATCTCAAAGCTGCAAACTGGAGGGATACCAGTTACTTTATCATGGCACCAGATGCTCCTCAACCTGAGGAATTTCCTGAAGTCTGCAGGTAATTACCCATTTAAAATGATTTTCAAGTTCTGTAAGTGTTATCTCTGTTACTTAAACGTAAAGTTGCAAATTTTTTACCTTTCTTCTTAACGAAATTTCTACTAAAATGATGCTATTGTTATCACGACTTGTAATTTTTTTGAAGAAATAGTTATCAATTATCAACCAATAATTTTGGCCGAAATTATCAATAGAAAATCATGATCCAAAGATAATTATGGCTAACTTTCTTTTATTAAATAGACATACATTTATAACTTTTTTGTTAAATATATAAGTATGTTGATCTATATAAACTTATTAATCCATCTTGATGTTTTAAACAAATGTTTTATGCAATTGATCACCAATATTTACACTAATAATTTTCTTTTTCTTGGATACATGCACCTCTTCATCCACCAATTACAGGGATATAACAATCAAATACTCAGCACAAGCTAGAGAAGTTGGAATTACTATCTTTGAGTTACTCTCAGAGGCACTCGGGCTGAAGTCTAATCATCTCACCGACATTGGTTGTGCTGAAGGGCATTACATCTTGTGCCATTACTATCCTGCATGTCCTCAGCCCAAGCTCGCAATTGGAACGACACCACATAAGGATGCTACTTTTATTACAATCCTTCTCCAGGATCAAATTGGGGGCCTCCAAGTTCTCTACGATCATAAGTGGGTAGATGTTCCGCCGGTTCCAGGAGCTTTGATAGTTAACATTGGTGACTTCCTGCAGGTAAGGATCTCAAAACCAAAAACAAAGTTTATTCATTATTATGCTTCTCCAAGTAGGTTATTAGGCAACTAAGGTCTAGCTTTGAAAATATGTCTTAGACTTTTGCATTCTCTTTGCAATAGCTTGTATCGAATGACAAGTTCAAGAGTGCTTTGCATAGAGTTCTGGCCAGAGACGTTGGCCCAAGAATATCAGTGGCATTCTTCTTCTCAACATATTTCAGTGCATCAGACAGGCTTTATGGACCCATAAAGGAGCTTGTACCAGATGAGAATCCTGCTTTGTATCGACAAATTAAGGTGGTAGACTATGTTAATAGTTACTACACAAGAAAACACGATGACGGTGCTACGCCAACCTCTGTCATTGATAATTTTAGGCTGTGAAACGACCATATGGAACACTACTATCTGCAAAAGTTCTTCTCCATTAATAAGTTCTGTCGCCCGCAAGTTGTCTACCAAGTTACACTATGTTTACTTTGTGTTTCCGACATTGTGCCATTATCAATGGTATTTAATAAATATATCATTTCAAATTGTCTAAATTTTAAACTGTTTTTTATTTTAAAGAAAAAGAAAGTTTGGTCTTATCCGTATCTTAATTTGATCCACATGATATCCCCGCAACTTCTTGATCTCTTCCTTTAAATCAGCTTCAAAGTTTCTCTTTCTGATTAGCACGGTCTACATTATAAAGCCAAAGCAACATCACACATTCATAAGAAATATAACAACAGGAAGAATGAAACGAAACAACATACGTTGTAGTTGATTGCAGGTAAAATATAAGCGAAGGCAACACTAGAAAGCATGGCAAGAGATTATCATTTTACTATCCTGGATTATATAGGCAAAAGTTGAAAACTAAAGAGAAAAGAGGGGAAGGTTATAAGTGATACCTTGTTTCAGATGCTATAGGAAACATCAACGCTTTCATGGACCTTCCTTAGGACGCAATCAATCTGTCCCCTCAAGGTTGTGATTAGTTCCCGTAGCAAGTTTTCACGAGTTCTGAATGGAAGGAATTGCTTCTTCTTCTTCTTCTTTGTATGAAACAAAATTAGGCAAAATGAATGTTAGTCGATTTGGTTTGGTGCTCTAGATCAAATTCTGACTTATAATTAGGGTTTTGGTCGATTAATAATTTTAATTTATGAATATATTTAAGTTAAAGTTTTGATATATCTTGCTTATACAATTAGTCACATCAATTTGTAATAAATTAGATATTATACTATTTTTTACAGTACTAACTAATGTTATAAAATTAAATAAAATTTGAGATTTTAAATATAATTTACCAAATAATGAATTATCATTATGAATGTTTATATTTTAAAAATCTTATTCCATAATAAACTATTTGAATATCTTCTGTAATCAAAAAGTATAAAAAGGAAGAATAGAAACTGCTATCAATGCATATATCCTTTCAAACTATATCTGAATATATAATATATTAATTATATATTATCAGTTGAATAGAATCAACAGTTTTTTTATATAACTAAATAATAAAAAAGTATGTATTAGACTCTAGGGATGGTTAAGCATATTCAATTTTAAAATAAAATCTCCTCATGCATAATACCCCTTCTTAATTTATAAAATAGTTAAGAAAATTTAAATCTTTTGCATAAAATCTAAGAATTGAAATTATATAATTGTGTTTCTTAGAATTTATATTTTAAAATGTCAACATCTATGATTCTGTCAGATATTTTAAATTATTTACTTGAATTGCTTTTTTCAGTTAAATCTTAAAATTTTAACACAATATAAAGGGAAAAAAATATTTTTTTGATACATTAAATAATTGAGATATCAATTTAAATTGTATACTAATTGTTGAGACTTGATTTTAAAAGAAAGGTTTAAATAAAAATTATTGAAAACTTTAATACCAAAATAGTAATTGTAAAAATATTAATTTAAGGGAAGTAATACAACTTTAGAACAAGTGGTAAGAGGTTACAATCTCGAAATTAATTGAGCTTAGATTTCTAAGAAAGAGAGAGGAAAAAGGGGGGGTTTCAGTTACCAGGTTCAACACCCTCCAAAATCTTTGAATTTGGTGCTGTTTGCTTCATCTCTTGGAACTTCTTCGGATTCTAGAATTTGTATTTCATTTCACTTTCAGAATCTTTATGTCTTGAGACCAAGTGCCTTGTTCTCGTGATCTATTTTTGCTTCTCACCACAGCTCTGTCTTGCTTTCAGCTTTAAATAGTAATAAGACTGTTAGAAAGCAACTGATTTGAGACGATGGTGGTGGACACTAACCTCACAAGTTACGCTGTTTCTCTCTGTCTATTCTTTTCCAACTGACACTAACCTGACCATTGTACAGTGTATGTAGAGATTTAGTTGTATTCCGTGTAACTAATTATGTAATTAGTTAGAGCTTAGTTACAAGTTTAGTTTCAGTAGCTGTATATATACTTAAACTCTTGTACAGTGTTTTAAAGTGGAGTTGAATAAATATCATTTTCAGTTTCTCTCAACAGTGTAGAGTTATTACCCGACCGACGACTACGGACTACGGAGTAGAAAGTGGGTGACTAGAGAAAGCTAGGGCTTTTTTTTGCCCGCACTCTAGTCTCTACTGTCTCGGCTTTTACGATTTCTATTTCATTTCACTTCCGAAATGTCCATCTTTTGAGAGCAAGTAGCTTGTTCTCGTGATCTTTTTTACAGGTACCGTAGCCTTTTACATGCTCATGATCTGATTTGGGTTTTGCAAGTTTCGATTTTTTTTGCAGGTGCTTCTCACCACAGCTCTGCTCTTGCTCATCATTTTCAACTTAAACAATACTCTCTCTTGTTTTCACTCTCAGGATAAGCTCAGATCAGGGACTTTTATGAGAAAAGATACAAAAATTTCACTCGCTTGAAAGTTTAGAACATCATTAGAAGCTTCTATATAAAATATCTAATGCCGATGTTTCCAGCGAAATCTATATCCTCTTCTTACCGTTGCTCCTTCAGCTCTCTCCAATTTCCGAGCTCAGCATTTGGTTTTTCAAAAATTATTAACTTATCCAGCTTTTTTTGTTTCTACTTGCTATTTTTTGTGTTTGTTAGTTCTTCATGTTACTAAACTTTTCACTCAGGAATGTCGTAAAATCCCTTGGCTTATCACGTGGCTTAGCTTTTAGTAGGCTTCCAGTTATTTAGTGGATTGGGTATTGTTGGTGTTTTTGGTCCTTTACACTTATTTTTTTCATAAAATTTTCCATCTTGTTTGGGTTTACTATCCCTATTGGTTCAACTCTTTTTGCTTTTAATTTTCAATAGTTTGTTTTTTTTTATGTTATACTAGATTTTAGCATTCTACATAATTGTAATTGCTAGTAATGGTTATGATTTTAGAACAACCTCTCTATTAATTAGGGGTAATGTTGCATACTACCAAATTTTCCTAAATCCTAGGTTTCAATGGGGTTTTTGCTAGACGTTGTTATTGCATGTATACCTGTGATCATTAAACTCATTTATTACGGTGCCCTTTTTGGATTTTATTCACAATCCTTGTTTCCTCTCTTGAGTTATATTGGAGTTATTTAGGGACTTGTGGGACTTAGCTTCTTTAGCTTGTGTTGGGTGATGCGATAGGAGTGGTAGCTTTGACTACCGATGATAAAGCATAGACCAATCCTTTGGTGAGTTTTGGGTCTAAGAGAAAAGAAGATATAAACCAAATTACATATAGGTTTTTAGCATATTAGAACCCTCATATAAAAGTCTTTAGATTTAGTGAAGATTTTAGTCACATATAAGATTCATATTACATGCATCCAAGAGACAAAGTAGACGAGGGGTAAAATTAAAGAGATTAATGGGTTTAAATATTGGTACTTAGGGTGTTCGAGAAGACATAATGGGGTAAGTATCTTGGTTGTTAAGAAACTTATAAAGCATGCTATGGATGTAAAGATAACTAAAGATAGGATTATGTTCGTAAAGATTGTGGTGAAAGGTGTTGTTCTCAATATAATGTGCGCTTATAAACACCAATTTTGCACTACAAGAAAAATAGAGTTTAGTGATAGAATTTATTGACAAAATGCTAAGGTTTTCCATCAGTAAGTGATTGAACCCAATTTGATCATATAAATTGGTTACACTTTCATGGCTGTTAATGTACTTTTTGACTCTTAATTCG
>JAOTIZ010000003.1:25403336-25427934 GCA_027123425.1 Erythroxylum panamense | reverse complement strand
GTGTATATGATCTGTGAATGCATGAGTTGGGTGGACCATCGATGATGGTTTCTCGCTGAGTTCGCAAACTCACCCAATATTGCATTATATTTTTCAGGACCGCGATAGTAGGTTTTCCTAGCTCTAGATTGATAGAGTCTTCTCTGCCTTGTGGACCGAGTCGGCAAGAGAAGCTATGGCGCAGAGGTGGGTCAGCTGGGATCTTTTGGGATGACCTAGTTAGGACTTATCAGTTCTTTGTATATTGTTTAGACAGATGCTTTAGACAAGATTATGTAATTATGGATTTAAGTTTAAGAAATGAAAAAGTATATTTGGTTTCAATTTTTAGTGATATTATATTTTGATGCCATGTGGATTTGAGTTGGTTGCTCGGTAGTGCACCTTTATCGTGGGTTACGTGTCGGAGAGACCTGCGGGCATCCCGATGTGTACCCTACGGTAAGGGGCCGCTACAATATATATAGATGAAAAAAGTGGTTGAAAGAGTTATGATAAGCTTAAAAAAACAACAAAAAGAAGTTGATGGGGTAAAGTATAACTAGAAAAAGGTGGGAGATGGGACAAGGATAACACAAGAAAAGGATGAGTGGAAGGAGGAGTAGAATAAGAAAGAAGAGGAGGAAAGTTGACAAAACTTAGGAGATCTGTTTGGTTAGGAATAAATGAGGGAGAGAACACAATACCATAAGAGGGAATAATCAAACTAGACTACCAGAAAGTTTAGATAACAATTCGTAAAATGGTAAAAATAAAGGTAAGAAATAGACGATAGTTTAAATAGAAAGAATAACTAGAGAGTTACACCAAGAGACACCTTAACCTCCTCCTGGAACTTGAAAAGAAGGAGACGAACAAGAAACTAGTACCCTTACAACTAGAAAAGGAAAGGTGGGGAATTAAAGACATGGAGGAGAAACAACAAAAGGGAAAAGAAACACTAGTATGAAAGTGACACAATAGGAAAAAAAAACCAAGGAAAGTTAAGAACAGTACTTTGAATATCGTACTATATTGGTCAGTACTGACCGTATCGATCAAAAATTAGTATAGAACAAGAAAATTTTATACCAAACTTTGGTACTAATCAGAACTAGCACTTTCAATTGGTACCGACCAGTAACTAAAATATTGATCGAATACTAGTCAAAATTGTAATTAAAAAAATAAAACTAAGTTTAAAAAACTTAATAAAAATTTATAAAATAATAATTACATATATGTAAAAAAATATGATAAAATTATTTACAATTTTTTTAATAAATAATAAAGATACAAATAAGAATGTATTAAATAAAATTTTTATATAGCTACACTAACACAAAGTGATTATAGATTATATAAATATATATATATTAGTTTAATACAATTTAAATAAATTTAATAAATATTTTAAATTGTATATATTTCATATTGAAAATGCATATACTTCTTAGATCATATATGTGAAAAATATTATAATAAATTTGAAATATGGAAAGATAATATTTGAAATTAAATGGACTTATTATAAATGTATATTTTATTTTGTATTATTATTAATTTTATATTTATTAAAAGTTAATAATCTTTTTTCTTAATTTATAAAAAATGTTCAAAATAATATTTAAAAAATTAAAAAAAATTATATCAAGTTATATTATTATATTTTTTAGATAATATTGAATTAAAGTTAAAAATTATATAACATAATATATTGAAAGACTGTATTGTAATTTTATAAAATTTTAAAATTATTTTATAATTTTAAAAAATATTTAAAACAATACTCAATATTGACTAACATTAGTATGGTATAGTACCATAATCAAATCCATTAGCTAATTCTGGTACAATATTCATAAGATTAGCTAAGAAGTCAAAGTAGTTTAATTAAGGGCAATTAGAGCATAGGGAGGAGAACAATAAGCTAAAAGTAGGAAGCAAGAAAGAATAGAGAGCTTCTCACACTAAACACCATTTGCTATAAAGAGAACTCCTATCTCTCTTAAATAGAACTATATAAAATTGGAATTTATAATTACATGCAAAAATATTTTAGAGTCTAAAATTATTATCTTTCAAATTAAATTAGTCTAATTTTGAAAATTCTAATTTGTAAATATAAGAATTGAGTTTTATATGATTGAAAATAACGATTAATTTATATTAATTATATAATAATTTTTAAAATATTATGTAACTCTTAAGATATAAATTAAGTGTTATTCTTCATATCAACTAGGAATAAGAATTAATAAAAGTTTATATATAATAAAGTGTTCATAATTGAATACCTTAAGATTTTAGATGAAAATATAATGCTCTTTTTCCTTGTATATAAAATATTCTATTTTGAAACTAAAATTAATGTAATATTATATCTTCTCTTGTACATAATTTATTTCTCTTTCAAAATGAAAAATTGGGGTTTTAACATTTGACCGGGAATTGAACTCTTTGGACAAATGACAACGAGTGCTTTTCAAATACGAAAACGCTGACTTCTCGAATGCGGAGGTATTCAATTCAAACATCAAACTTGAAACTTAGACCAAAACAGGTAAGGATATGACGTTTTCGTATTTGTAGAGCAACCAATGGTGAAGTGCATTGGTGGACAACCCGAGACAATAAACGTCAAAACCAAAAATTTTCAGGAAGCGATGATTGCGTTTCCATTGCTTTAGACTCGACTCTCGACTACAAGAAATTGGTCAAACGAGTTGCGGAAAATTTAGTGGGCGTATCAGCATCAAATGTGATATATGGTATAATATTATTTTAAATAATTTTTAAAAATTATAAAATAATTTCTAAATTTCATAAAATTGTAATATAGTATATAATTTTTTTACTTTACTTCAATTCTATTTCAAAAATTTATAATAATATAAACATCATATAACAATTATTTTATTATTTTTACGCATTTTTCATAAATTAAGATAAAATTATTTGATCATAAAATTAAAATAATAACAGTTAAAAATATATTTATAATAAGTCAATTTAATTTTAAATGTTATTTTTATACATTTGAAAAGTTATAACTACAATCTTCACATATATGAACTAAAAATTATATATATTGTAAATATGAAATATATTCTAAAAATATTCAAATTCTATTAAACTAATATATTTAGTTATATAATCTATAATCACACTTTAATCTTGTCGGTATTTTAATTTTCGACTAATACTAAAGTTCAATATGGTATTCTTTTGTTTGGTACCATTTTTTGCCGATACAATTAGTATGGTACAGTATTCAAATTACTGCTTGTAATTAATCAGATATTCGGATGGTAAAGTAAATTTTCATGATAAGAACGCATATATTTATTTAAACACTAATTAATGTTTACATGTTTATAGTTGAAATTAGTAGTAGTAGTGATAGTAATAGTAGTAGTGATATTAGTAGTAGTAATAATAATAATAATAACTCAACATTTTCAACTATGCCACGGTTTAACTTGTACCAAAATGAGTTGCGGTTAATAAACTTTTATTAAAGAATCTTTGAACATTGTAACTGATGTTTAATTCACAAGCTCAAACTCTAGAAAGTTAGGAAACTAAGTAATCTACTATGTGAACCAATGTTTCTACCAACTTTAAGTTATTTAAGAAATCAATTGCATTCAAAAGAGAAATCAACCCTCAATTGAAGGATTGAACACCTTTTTGAAGAACATGCCACTCTGGAGACTCGGGTCATCAACTGTTGCCAATGGAGAAGGCAAAAATGAACTTCAAGTTCATTTCTTCACTACCTAAATCACTTGTAAGAAGATAACAGGCCTAATACTTGTATTTTTTTTTTCCTCTTGAAGAGTTGCACTTAACTTTTGACCGAAACATGTAAAACTTTTGGTAGTTTTGAAGTGGATCATCATTATATATATTAGTGAATCTTTAGTCTTGACTGATAAGTAGACTCAAGGAACTTGGAGAATCACACGTCATTGCTTACTTTAATCACACAATCATCACCGTAGGGCCATATTATATGCTATGTTGACCAGCTTTTGAAAACATTACTAATCAAGCACCGGATGAGATGACTAAAGTTGCTTAACAGTGTAGAGCTTAATACATACGCCGTAAATCTTAACTACGCTCATGGTTGGATCAATAACTGTGTATGCTTATAAATTCTAATTAAATCTGTATTGAATATAATAGGATTAAAAATGGTTTCGAAAATTATATCATCTTTTATGGAAATTTATGAATCGAGAAGAAGTCTATTGAATTATGAGGATTTAATTTTTTATTTTATTAGCTATTTTTAATTGTAAAATCCGACAACTTAAGAGTTATGAATTGATTAAGAAGTGATGGATTTATTCTTATCGAGCCATATAATGTTGGGAATTGTCAAATATTGCCTTGATCATCAAGTATTAATATATGGCTTCAAAACATAAAATCGATACCTCAACTTGCATTAGATTTCTTCTTTCCTGCAAAAGGTGGCTGAATACTTCCCTTTGTTAGGCAGGGTGGCGATTGGGTCAAAATAAACTAAAAACCATGCACGGTGCCTATTGTTTGAGTGTTTTACTAAAAATGAGTCACATTTTTAAAACAAATTGCACGTGCATGTGATATAGGATCATAATAACCTTAATTTGTTGGCGAAACATCACTAGAAGTGTCTAGATGGCGGCTCAAAGATCTGGTCGGTAAAGAGAATTGGATGTTTCCTAAATCCACTTCATAGATGCGATATTAGTAGCTATCGTTGAAGTTTATGCCTCAATTCCAAAACAAATTTGCTTTTTCTTAATTTGTGATCGATCAAAAAAGAGATCTATTTCAATATTTTCAGTTTTTATTGCGTAAAGATTGATGAAGTCAAGAAAATAAAAATTGTTATGACATGCTGTACACACTTGACGAAATTACTAGTCGAGATAAAGTTACCGCGAAACAGATTGCATGGTTATATGAAACTTCATATTATATGAAACTTCAAAAATTACTCTACGATCAAATTTTAACATGTGTGGGTTGGGGATTACCCTCTTTGCAGGCGAGTGCAATATATTGATTCTAGAGACCGTTGCCTCCTAGTGAATGACTTGATTGGCGTCAATGGTTAATGGGATTTGTCCCTACTTCATACGGCATTGGAGGAGGATCTACGTAATAGTCTCTACGCTATTCCTCTCCCTCAAGTTACATGAGTCCGAGACACATTGATCTGGGGTGAGAGCTCTTCAGGAACTTACTCGGTGAGGTCAAGCTATGATTTTCTTACTCGCGTTCCTGTCCCTCCTGACTCTGATATTATTTGGCCTCGAATCTGGCGTCTGCTTCTACCCCAAAAGTTCCAATTCTTTTTATGGCAAATTCTTCCAACAACAATGGCGGTTTTTCAACAACAATCTTTGTCTTTAGTGGGTACTCACCAATGGTTCCTGAAACTATTTGATAAATGTCGTAGAGCTTTTCTGCTGGAGGAGACTTTGGTGGATAAGCAGGAGCGTTGGGTTTCCTGGAAGTTTCCCCCTATGGATTATATTAAAGTTAATGTCGACGGGAGTTCCTATAGAAACCCCGGTAACGCAGGCTTTGGTGATCTTGCGCGAAATGAGTTTAGTCACTGGATTTTTAGGTTTTCAGGTTTTCTTGGTTGTGCTACTGGATTTTTAGGTTTTCAGGTTTTCTTGGTTGTGCTACTAATATGCTGGCAGAACTTCAAGCTATCTACCATGGAGTATCTTTATCATGGGAGCGTGGTTTTAGAAAGGTTCTGCTCGAGTCGGATTCGTTGGAGGTTGTCCAGCTAGTTAACCGGGACTGTTCTAAATCTCACCCTTATTTGACCATTATTGAGGATATCCAACTGTACCTGCGGAAAGATTGGGAATGCTCACTTGTTCATACCCTGAGAGAAGGGAATCAATGTGTTGATTTCTTAGCGAAACTTGGCTCCTCTTCTTCACGACGTTGGCATTTGTGGGAGAGGCCTATCCCGGGCATACGATGCTTACTTCATAATGATGCTTTATCTGTGGCGGTCTCGAGGGCTTAGTCTTTGTTTTTTGTTTCTGGTTATCCATTTCACCCAAAAAAAAAATGTGTATCGAAGTACTTCTCTTAACTTAAGGCCCCTCTTGCCAAACTGTGCACTTGGTCATTATTGAACAAGTCAAGAATAGTTTGTCATTATCTGAATTGTAATCCCAATTACTTTCCTAGCTATCCAATAATTTACTACACAAAAACTCAACGTGCGAGAATTAGATTAAACATATAGATGTAAAGGAGAAGAGGTGTCCAAGCCTCTTTTTCAACGAGCATTCTAATAGGTTCATGCACATGCCACTCTTGAAGCAGATAAAGGGTAGTAGAATATGAATCTCTATTGCTTGCTTTTGGCTTCATTTCGATATATAACTGCAAATTGCAATTAACCATATAAACAATTTAGCTTTTAATTTCAATTCACATGTTCTATTGGCTATCCTGACGACTTTTGAATACTAAATCCATTTTTTCAAAAAAAAAAAAAGAACTTTCGTTCCATTTGTCTATCATACATTTAAGTATGGTGTTTCAAGGTTGGCATTTTATCTTTTATATGCTTGGTGTCTTAAGGTTGCTTATAAATCATTCAATCTTAAAGATAAGTGAAGAAAAACTGAAGTTCTAATTTTCAAAGAAGTACGCAAAAATATTATTATGGTATGAGATTCTTATATCTTACCACCTACCTCCTTCAATCAAATTATAAAACCCCAAGAGTAACAATTAAAGTCTAAAAACATACAAAGTTTTTATTATGTATTCTGAATTGACAAAAGGTTGCAGTAACTTTACTATTGGATTTTGTCATACGTACTCTACATTTCAACGAAACTCTCACCGATTATTGTAATTATTGTTGCACTTTGCACTTTCAGAAGGAACCTTGATTCAAAGAGGAGTCCATCTTTTACAAAATTACTTTTTTTATCACAAAGGAACAATTTTATCAATTACTCCAAGACTCACTTTCTAAATTGATATTTCTATATAAAATTAATTGCTCTTGTATTATCAATATAAGAGTTATTGGAGTCGATATTTTATCAAAAAACATCATGTAAGTGTCAATATATTTAATTCAATTTAATTTAGTTTAAATGTTGTCTTAATCATGATAGATCAAGATTTACCACCTTTTATCAAATTTTTCTTCTTATTTGTAAAATTTTTATGTTTAACTAAAATTTCTGCCACTGAAACTAATCTTTAGCTATAGATATTACGTTGCGATTTTTCAAATCCTGATCTTGTCTTTACTTAATTTCCTTAACTTCAATTCATCTTGTTCAAATTCTTGACTTTAATGCATTCTTTTTATCTCTTATTAGAATTGTTTCTATATATTATTAATTTTTTGGAAATAAATGTTCAGTTGGACTTCTAGTCATAACTATAATCAAATTATTCTTAATTAAAATTTTTTCATCAATAATAAATGTATTGTAACCTTCTTTAATTCAGCAGAAAAACTTAACATAATAAGGGTAGATTTTATCAAGTGAATTAATTCTTTAAACCGTGTTTGAACTCTTTCCTTTAACTAATTCAATAATCAATCAGCAATACGTACACAAGTTAGTTAATTAACTCAAAGACACTCACCGCCAAAGATTGGTTCTAATGGTTGAGTAAGCATATTTTCCCCACAAATGGTTTAAGTAATTTCATTGGGAAACAAAAAGCAAGTAAAGTACTCTTTAATTCCTTAGACCTGAAGTGAAGCCATACCAAAATTGATCAGGTCAGAATTAAACGCCTCTAATCGATACAGCCGAAACCATATTCTTTAATGGTGGCAGCGAAAGTCCAATCCTCACAGCAATATCGAACAAGGGGTTGTAGTTATTAACAGTACTTCATGTCATTAGATCAATAATTATAAAGAAGCATATGTCTTCATTATCGCACAAAGATATATCTATATATGGCTGGCACAAATGGGGTGTTAATTCGTTAATCAAATGTGATGTCTGCGCAACTTAGAATGTTAAATATCGATGTGGCCTAGCAACAACGAAATTAAAAAGGCAATTTGTTGAATCTTCTAATACAATACATTTAAGACAATACAGTTAAGAAAATGTTGATTGTCTTACAGCTAATCGGTTAATTGTAGTTTAGTGACATTATTATTTTAAAATATTTTTTTATGTATATTTGTTTGATCAATTGATATATAAAGTTTATGAGATAAGTGTCATTACAAATAAAAAATAACGAGAACATGATTATGAGATTTATACTGCATTTATGTATTGTTGATAAATTGTTCCTATTCATTATTCTATTAATACTAGACATTAATAGAGCTAAAAATATTAGTACACATTATATTTCGTCCTTATAAGTGAAATAATCAAATCTCATAGACTAATGCTTAAATAAATGTATTGGCACATATTAGAGAACAAGTTCACCTAATTAATTCCATATGAGAATTCTATTTTAAATATTACTTGTATGTTGATGAAAATTTTCAATATGATAATTATATAAGTAATCTTTTGACTTGAGATCACCAAAGTATATTATATAAGAATTGTAACATTTTTGGTGTTACTTATTATATCATATAAGAATTGTTACATTTTGGTGTTATTGATAACATATATTTGTCAACGATAGCGATTAGATATAACATGAACTATATAAAAGTAATTGAGAAATAAAGATAAAATTGATTATCCTAAAGTAATTAAAAATATTCTATTATTCTTATTTAGTATTAGTTTGGAAAATCCCTTGGATGTGGAATGAAACTTTAAATATAGCTTTTGAATGTTATTATAGAATCCATTATTGATAATAAAGAACTCAAACGATTGAATAAAAAAAGTAGATATCATTTTCATGTTTTATGTCTAATTAAAATATTGTTTGATAAAATGATTGAATTAGATAAAAAAAAGTCATATATGAAAAGATTAGTTAAAATCACATTAACATTCCTAATCTTTAATTGGTTATAATGTGTCACTAAACGTTAATCTTAATTTATGAATATAAATTATTTAATTAAATAGTTAAAAATAAATAAAGGAGTTTAATTTATCTGATCTCAAAAATAATTTATAGTTCTAATTTATATCTAGTGTCAATATATTTAGGGACATAAAGGGTACATGATACACAAAGAATAGATGATGAGAGAAAAAGGTAATTTAATTAAATTGAACTTGATTATAACTTTTAAGAAATTTTAAGATTAAATATGAGATATTTAATAAATAACGACCAATATAAGATATGGAATATGTTTTAAATTTATTTGTTATTTAATTAGAATTAATTATAATTTTAATTAAAGTTTAAATTGATATTAAAATAATATTTCAATTAAATTACTAAAATATCTAAATTTTATTATAAATAAATTTAGGTTTGAAAGGAGTTATCACTTTTTTGTTACCCTCTTTCTATCACTTATGGAGTTATCTTAATTTATTTGAATACTTATTCGAACATTTATGTGTATACTCAGAAGTCAATTTCATAAATGATTTAGCGAATTTGACAAGAAAAAAGATAAAGTTGCATAATAAAATACGATTTCCGTTTATGTATTAATTATGTTATAGAATTTAAAATTGTCTTAATTTTATAAAAATTAAATAAATTTATTATTATTTCACTAAAATCAGTTTTTCCCAATTTTTTAACATAAAATATATATTAGTAAATTTGTTAATACCTCAATAAGAATCCTATAGTTCAGACGCACGGGTTGCCTGAGTGGTAAACTAACAGGGTAAATTGGAAGAGGGTCCTAGGTTCGACTCTCAGAAATGGGAGAAAAAGGACCGCTTTGTTAGGGTGCTGCTCAGGATCAGACCGTGATTCAATCCTCCAGCGGTGGTCGGGCCTGCGACTGGAGGCCCTTGAAGTTAGGGATTCAACCTTTTTGGAAGAGAGAAAGAAAAAAGAAAGTAATTCGTGGTCACAGCAGGGCTTGGAGCCACCATGCTCCAAATGAAGTCACCACTGAAAACATTAGGCATTAGCCGCCATCGCATGCTCAATTAGGCCCTTTGACCCACGTGCGTGTCATCAACTCCTTTAACGACCAAAATCTCTTTTGGAGGTCCCCGAATGGCCATATTCATCTAATCTGTCTTTTTCTTCTCCATTTTTAATCTTAGAATGTTCCCTCCTCTCCTCAGCGTCTATATATATACTTGTACTCTTTAGCTTCCATGAAATAAAGATCATCTCAGCCAGTAATCTTTGGAAAAGAAAAATTTTCAATGGATTATTCTTCTTTTTTCCATTACAATTACTCCCAGTTCTCTTCCGAATCTTCTTCATCCTTATCCTCTTCTGGTTCTTTCTTTTCTAACTCACATCAACCACTTCCCTTCAACGAAAATGACTCTGAAGAAATGATTCTCCTTGGAGTCCTTAACGAAGCTCCGATCAGCTCATTTGCTACGGCAACCAGTCCTAATTACGAAGAG
This sequence comes from Erythroxylum panamense, assembly GCA_027123425.1. Classification (NCBI taxonomy): domain Eukaryota; kingdom Viridiplantae; phylum Streptophyta; class Magnoliopsida; order Malpighiales; family Erythroxylaceae; genus Erythroxylum; species Erythroxylum panamense. The sequence goes on along the minus strand of JAOTIZ010000003.1, from coordinate 25,417,453 downwards.
GTGAGCTCACAAGAAAATGGCCCTCAAGACGAAGTAGAACCCACTCAGGAAACTGTTTACAGAGGTGTTAGAAAGCGACCATGGGGCAAGTATGCGGCGGAGATCAGAGATTCGACGAGAAACGGGGTGAGGGTTTGGCTTGGAACATTTGACACAGCTGAAGCTGCAGCTTTAGCGTATGATCAAGCAGCATTTGCCATGAGAGGATCCATGGCAGTGCTGAATTTTCCTGCACAGAAAGTTGACGAGTCTCTTCAAGAAATGAAGTGTAGCTTCAAGGAGGGATGTTCGCCAGTTTTAGCGCTTAAGAAGAGGCATTCAATAAAGAGGAAAGCGGAGAGCAAAATGAAGAAAGAAAAGGATAGGGATATGGTGGTGTTAGAGGACTTAGGGGCTGAGTACTTGGAGGAACTTCTAGCTATATCTGAAACACCAAATCCGCAAATTTGGTATGATTCATTTTGTCATTTATAAATTTTAACTGAAAAAGAAATTGTTCGATTTGGAATTTATTGTAAACAGTATATACCAACTTACCTATAATTATATATATATTTGATGTATTTTAGGAAGGTCTTAATTATGGGAAGATATCTTTAAACCATTCACTTATAAATTAATCCTCGCTTGAACCGGGTAGGTCTCTTGCAGGAAACAAAGTTCTGACCTCAAATTTTAAACAGCTGTATACATGAATACAATTCAAACTTATGACCTCACTTAAACCAAAAAAATCCTTTACCAACTCACCAGCGCTAAGGTTACCAATAATTATATTAACAACTTGTAGTCTTCTTTAGAGTGCTAATAATCATTAGTTAATTGAACGGACGTGGAGTGGAGCGCATGGTTGCTGTAACTGGATTTGACAATTAGAGATAATTAAATTTACTAAAACATTTTTATAAAGCAAACGCCAAAGGCAAGCTATGTCTTTTAGCCTAGTTGTGTATAGTTATATTATATATAGATAAAGGGCTCGTTTAATGAACTTTGGTTAATCTTTTTCATACGAATTCAAGGCTAACGAGAAGGAATTTCACATTGCATCTAATTCTTTAAATTGATTGAGGATCACCAACGATGGTTAATCCTATAGTAAACAGGGGTAACATCAACTCAAAACAAACTGTTTCTTAACCATGAAAACAAATATACAATGGCGGTTCCAGGGACTAGAAATCAAAGTTGCTTGCTAGCTGACTTGAATCTCCAGATTTTCCAAATGCTTTATAATCAGAACCGTGAATAATTCACGATGGCTTCAACCCTCTAACCGCCGCTGCAAAAATCTACACATCAGAAAACAACTGAAATCACATCAGAGAAACAAGACAGCAACTGTTGTTGACATAAACTTTTTTCTAGTTTCCTCGTACTGCACTTGGAACTAGAAGTAATAGCCCAACTCAAGCATTTGCTCATCAATTGAAGATAGAAATACTCCGTCTTTATCTACTTATTCCAAATGACATAAATTTAGTTAAACCACTGAAAATTTAGATCCAATACTCATAATTCCAATTTCACAATCCAATGCAACCTTAATCTGAAACTAACCAATCTGAAAATCTGAGCAGCCATTCCAAAGATTTTTTAAATGCAATGAGTAAACAAACGTTGGGTTTATACTTGAAATTGCTATATTTTCAATGTATGGCCCATCCATCCGTTAAATTACAAATGGCATATTTTAATCATTACTAAAAACTAAGTTACTTCAGTAATAAACTCTCAACGAAATTTATAGGTCAAGGAAATTTTATACCCCTATACCTTAGCATTAGATGCAGGAAGCTGTTTCAGATCTTCCCTAGTTCTTCTGTGGCCACTGGCAGTGCTCACATCAGAACCATTTTTTATCTGTTGTTCTGGATCACTTGACACTGAAGGCTCCTGGATAGCACCTTCACAAGAGATACTAGGTGAAATTTGATCATCTCCCAAAGAAGTTGTTCGCTGATTGCCACTCTTTAAAGTGGAATAACTGCTCTGTTTATCTGGTATGTAATTTTTCTCTTTCTTGTTAAACTGTGTTGCTGCTGCACGTGCACCAGCAATGGCTACAGTTAGACTTGAAGATTTCTCCAAATTCAATCCTTTAATCTCAGGAGAATGTGTCAAAAGGGACCCAGGCTTTAAAGAAAAAGGATCTCGAGGATTTGGAAGAGGAAATGTTGTCGGCATTGGCCCTTGAACCGGAACAAGACCTCTAAATGCAGCTTCATATATCTAAGAAACATGTTGCATGAACTATGTCAAACACACAAGACTTCAGGGATGCGGAGAGAGGGATACCAAAGTTTTGCATAACAATGTACCTTTTTTTCCAAGTTATAAACACCTTGATAGCCCCGCATCTCAAATGGAATAAGCAATTTCTGCATTCAAGGGCAGAAACACATGACCAACATATAGATTAAACTTCTATACGAAGATCAACTATGAGCATGCACACCTGAGGCTGTTCACAAAGCCAGCAATAGTCTGTTTGCCCTTCTAACCTCACCTGTGGCAAAAAATCTGGTCTATATTACTCAACAACATGTACAAAATAAACCTTGTACTGTACGTTAAACCTTGTACTGTACGTGGGATAAATAAGGTCCAAAAATCTAGGTTACCCACCCCTTCGGATACTGCCTCCCAGCTAGCCAGTTCGTCACATTTAACACAACCAACCACTTCAACGCAGCCTAGGTTACAAGTGGACATCACACATCATCAGACATTGGAATGACAAAGAAAAATAAGAAACACTACTTGAAGAATAATCCAATAAAAATTCAAAGTCTCCTTAAGTGGCAAGGGTGAAAATTTACCAAGAGTACAAGGGGAAAAAAAAAACTAAAAGTATAAGTTAGCAGCTCAAGTAACCATTTAATATCAAGGTAATACATGCTAAATACCTAAAAGTCTTGAAACAGGATAATGCTCGGGAAATGCAACATCACTTATTCCATCCACCGCATAAATTTCCCTGTAGAAGTCTTCCATTGCTTTGATTGTACCTTCCTCTGGAATTTTTCCAGCAGCATGGATCCAAAGTCGACCTTCAAAACAAAATTACATAATAAGATCTTTAATAATAAGGGAAAGAAAGTTGCAACAATCAGAAGACATAACAACAGAAGAAAGAATTGCTTCTCCATAACGAGTTGCATCGAATTATTTTTGGAGTTTTAGCTGAAGAATGAGTAAAATTAGCTTCCTTGGTAAGTCAGTTTTATCATTTAGCCCCCGAATCACTCACAAATGACTGGTAAATGTCAGTCTATGTACTCTAGGCATTAGTGAATTTAAAACATTAGAAATATAATTGTCGCCTAATATCAGTGATAATACGCACATGATTGGACTGTAATAGTCTCGTGCACTTTTCTGTCTTTTTCCCCATTTTCATGGATCAATTATAATTGGACATTCTAGAATAGCAAAATATGAAGTATTGATTCAATATAGCTTATAGGACCAGCTTACCGTAAACGTTTTCAAAATTTTACCATAAATAATGTCCTCACGTCCAGCAGAAACCAAATTTGTTCACCAAAAAAAAAAAGAAGAAAAAACAAATGTCTCACTATCGTCCACGGTTCTGGGCTTAATTAGGACTCCATCGACGGCAATTAAAGCTCCCATTGTTAGAAAACAAAGCACACCACGCAACCACAACGGATAAGACAACAGACCATCTTACTATGTTTTGAGGTAACTTTAAGAATAGATAAGAATCCATCTCAAATCCCAAAAACAGGAAAAACATATGTGTAATGCAAGACTCCCATTAACAGCACTCAACCGATCGATCACTTAAAACTCCCAAATCCTAAAAGCCAAACCCCACAGCCAGAACAAAGAAAAAGACCAACTGTTTATCAATATTACCCAATAAAGATTCCAACTTGGTACGTTTGATGACACAAAACGCAACTGGGGATCGATTATTCGCACCAAACGTAAGAATTAAAAGTGGGAAACTAAAAAATACCTCGAATTGGAGCAGGCCAGGACCTGCCTTCGATGCGCTTGATCCCACAGACAAGCAGAGAAGCCCATGGCTGATGCATAGTTAAGCAAGGGTTGGTGTAGTTGCCATGGCTCCTTCCTCCTCCTCCTCCTCCTCCTCCTCTTCTCATGTTCCAAGTGGGTATCTTCTGGTTTCTCCCCGGTTTTCGCTTGGCGTTCGGAATCCAACAAGACCTTGCTTAGATTTCCCAGTGAAGTTGAAAAACTAACGGATCCAATTGTTTGTTGCCAACAAAAATAAAGATGTTTTTATTTACCTTAATTATTGCAGTATTAGAATTTGGATAACCTTAAATGACCTCTTTCTTTAATGCAATTGAAATTGCAGAGCCGACTGCTAATTATGCATTAAATTTACATTTAAAGTCTTATTTAAATTACACGTAGGACTTCTAGTTTGTTTTTTTTTTTTTGGTTTTGCAATTGCACCTGTCTTAAGTTAAAACACGTTGAACGTAAGGTCAACGCTGAAGATTTGCCTAGAATTTTATAATATAATAAAATATTATTTTATTATTTGAGAGAAAATTTTATAATAGAATAGAGCAGGGAAAGGGAAAGGGAAAGGAAAAGAGTAGGATTTTATATTACTATCTCATTTCATTCTGAATAGTAAAAATAAAAAATCCCCGGTATGAAAAGTTTAAGATAAGATGTAAAATGATAAACTATTTTATATTATATTACATTATAAACTCTTCTTTTAAGCAATATTTTATTACATTATATTATAAATTATTTTATCCCTCTTAAATAATAATTTATTAACATTACATTTATTTATGATCCATCCCATTCCATTAAAAACTTCACAAATAACACCTTAAGCTTTAGCCAAGTCTCAAGTTATTTTATCACTTGTGTGACGGTACGGTGTTGGAATTATCAAAGCTGAGACAAAATACAGTTGCTGACTAGTCAAGTTGTAAGAAATTTATTTAATTAATAATGGCTCACATCACATTACTACGTAAGAAATATCTTCAGACTTCCACGGACAGACTTTTATTGTTATTCCAAATTTTGTCGCACAAAATGTACCATGAATTAGCAATGACTTGTTTTTGTCTTAAAATGCTATGTTTTGATTTTAGTGGAGACATCAAACAAAGGATTCAGCGTATTTGAGGATTAATCCTATATATATATATATGTTGCATAATTGTTGTGTGCTATAGTTGTTATGCTTCTGTTCATTGAAAAATTATAAATTAAAAAGTGAAAAGTGAATTACGAAATCACCACACTAGTCTTGCGGTCATCCAATTTGCGACTGATCCTCAAATTGCAATACTCACAACCCAAAACCCCAATTCACTTCACATTCTCCCTCCTGTGCCGCTCAACTGAAGAAGAAAACTTTTTCTACTTTCTCAAATAACCAATCAAAAGACGTGCGTCTCAAATTCGGGTGAACCCATCCCAAAACGACACCCTTGCTTGGAGAAAAACGACACCCTCGTCCGCTTCAACCCTCCCCTTCTCCTCCATTACCAGGGGCATGTTTTTGTTCCCTCACTTCCTCTGCCCGCCGTCCCCACCTTTGCCTTTTCAACCATCCCCCAATCGCAGTTCATAGACCCAATTCTTAGACACAGAGAAAAGACGCGCCGTTGACTTTTCTCTGGTTTCAAAGTTTTGATTTTTCAGAGACAGGCAAAAAGAAAATACAATAAGAGATACAGGAAAATATGGACCAAGCTGTTCTTGATGATATTATCAAACGGCTTCTTGAGGTTCGTGGCAGACCCGGAAAGCAGGTTCAGTTGTCCGAGCCCGAGATCCGTCAGTTGTGTGTTGTGTCCCGAGAGATTTTCTTGCAACAGCCCAATATGTTGGAGCTCGAAGCACCCATCAAGATATGTGGTATTTTTTCTTGTTAAACTATCTATGAATATCTGTTTTTGCTGCTTGTGATCGATAGGGTTTTGTTGGTTGTTCTTGTTTTGCCTTGAAGTTTGGTAAAAGGTTCGTGCCTTTTTGGCTCTGCTGTTCACATACACATGGGGGTTTTTATTTTCTGAAATTATTGGCTTGTTAACACCTGGGCTTATTGCTTTGTTGGATGTTTCACAGTCAGCTATAGGAACCACGCTTGTGTTTTTCTTATATGCACACTAAGTTTGCGGTGGTCTGAAGTCAGTCTCTTACCTTATGTTTCTAGATTTCGCTTGTCTATGGGGTTTGGAATTTTAAAATGTTTCTTTGCCCCTTTATTGTTAATACTAGCTCTGGCAATATTGTTTTTGCATTTGCTTCAGTTTGTTTTCATTGCATGGATCAGAGTGGCTTTAATGACTGATGGTTGAACTTAATTCTTTCTAATGAAAGTCAAGTCCTGGTTTTGTACCTCCTGAAGCTGGAGTATGGTTGTTAGTCATGATTATAGCTACCATTGAATTACAACGTCTATGTTGCCTGCCGTTGCTCTAACTTTTAGCAAGTATACTTGGAATATTAACTGTGGGTCTTCTTTTAAATTCATCAACTTCTTTGTTTTGGTGGACGCTTTTATATTTATGGCACTATGCATTAGGGTTTTGATGGTCTTTACTTGTGTCTTGGGAGTAGTCTTGCAACTCTAGTCGGAGAATCTTTCATTCATACTCTTGTTTTAATGATGTTGGGTTCTATGTTATATAGTTTCTTTCTTGGCATTGATGCTGTCAACCTAGGCCTTGGAATTCATCTTTTCGTTTGATATTGTTTTGTTGACTCACAAATGGGTGACTATGACCTTCTTGCATGCATTGTATTGATTATTTGGTCTGTTCTGAGGTTATTTGTTAGACATGGGTTGATGTAAGGAAACTTTAGACTATTGTGTTCTATGCTGTGGTCGATATATTCACACATATGACCCATTTATGATGTACTTTACGAGTTGGATTTTGTGTTGAATGCACTATAATTTTTATGCACTTCTTTCCATACACAAGAACTGTCTCCTGATTCTGTTTCCTTTATGTATTATTTTCTTACTTTTAATAATTGGCATTTCTTAATTTCAAAATCACCTGTTAATTTTTGTGATTGAAAATTATGAAATGATCCCCTTAAGATTTGTGTCATGTTACCACATTGCTTAGACAATCTTTTTGTCTTTTTTTTGGCTTCATAATATACGTTTGTGTGGATTTATTGGCTCTTTGTAGTTTTTTCTTGTCCATTTTTCTATATCTTAACTTATCTATGGCAACTTCAAAATTTTTCTTCTTGGGATGGGTAAAATTGTCGGTAATTTTATGCATCATAAAATCAATAATTCAATGCGAAGAATCTGCTCCAATATCAAAACTTTAGATTGGTTTCTGTGGCATATTCATGCTTGGTAAGAATCTTTATTGTGTCCAATGTGGCTTTCTTTCTACTAATATTCTTATATCACTTATCAGTGGTATGATTAAATTACACGTTGCAACCCTGGAATGTTTTAGTTATTATCTTGGTTAATTCTTGTAATGCCAAGCTTTCAGAAGGATCTCCATTATTTGACTTAACATGAACTGTTTAGGTTTTTATTTTACTAGATTGCTTATTCTAAAGGTTACTGTGCAACATAAGTTCAGTGTACATTATGCATGATTGAGTGTGCGACAATGCTTAGTATAGATCTACTGAAGAAGTATGTATAAATAGGTAGCATGCCTTTTGAATGGTGAAATGGCTGGTAAGAGATGGTGTTACTGTCCCAAAAATGTCAAAAGTTCACTTTGATGTGCTTATAATGGGGAAACATCATGATAAATTTTAATCCCTTAGTATGCGTTTTGAGGACTAGAAGTGATAATTTTGTTTAAAATACGTGAATAAGTTGGAGAGTTCAAATTGAACTTGAACCATCTTCTTTTGTATTTACAGTAATTACCCTGATATATGTTGATGTCTTGCACAGTAGGTTTTAGAAAGATTTTTCATTTTAAGCATCCTTTGTGTATAAGGAGCACATTTCTGGTGATTGAGTGGGAATCCTCTTGTTGGTTTGTGCTTCATTTGCTGAGCATTTTTGTTATTATATTAGTTAAAGCTGGGCTTGAAACTTGAATTTGAATTTTATTTTTTAAGGCCATCTTTTACTTTTTGGTTCTTACTTCATGTGGGTTGGCTTCTTTCTCTATGGCGTGAATCATATCTTATCTTTCCGGTATAACATTCTTGCTTCTGGATCTTCTATATAAATATTTTAGTGGATGAAACTTTTTCCTGTCTTGATGTTCTTGGTTGAAAACGCACAGGTGACATTCATGGTCAATATTCTGATCTCCTAAGGCTGTTTGAATATGGTGGATTTCCTCCACATGCAAACTATTTGTTTTTGGGGGATTATGTGGATCGAGGCAAGCAAAGTCTGGAGACTATATGCCTTCTTCTTGCTTACAAGATAAAATATCCTGAGAACTTCTTCCTCTTGAGGGGAAACCACGAATGTGCTTCCATAAATCGTATATATGGTTTCTATGACGAATGTAAGAGAAGATTTAATGTTAGGCTATGGAAGACATTCACGGAATGTTTTAATTGCCTACCAGTGGCAGCTTTAATTGATGAGAAGATTCTTTGCATGCACGGAGGTCTTTCTCCAGACCTGCATAGTTTGGATCAGATTAAGAACCTGCAACGCCCTACTGATGTACCAGACACTGGTTTGCTCTGTGATCTTCTTTGGTCAGATCCCAGTAAAGATGTTCAAGGTTGGGGGATGAATGACAGGGGAGTCTCATACACTTTCGGTCCTGACAAAGTGTCAGAGTTTCTTAAGAAGCATGATTTGGATCTGATTTGTCGTGCCCATCAGGTTTGTGTGCTCCACTATCTATTTTGTTTTATTCAGTCTTGTAGATAAGTTGATGTTCTCTAAATGTACGTGTAAAGATTGTAGAGAATAAACTAAGATTGTAGAGAATAAACAATCTGGAGCACTATGTGGATCCTTTCAGGGATAGTTATATCTGTGATATATTTTCTCTTATATTTTAGGACTTTTGCTACAGTATTGGTTCTATTTGTGGAGTCTGTGCAGAACCATTTGTATTGTTTCACATGATTCCTTTTGACATTGTAGTTTTTGTCACATAATTTTTGTCCTAGCTGTTTCATTGTTATAGGTTGTGGAGGATGGATATGAGTTCTTTGCCAACCGACAACTTGTGACTATATTTTCAGCCCCAAATTATTGTGGAGAGTTTGATAATGCTGGTGCCATGATGAGTGTGGATGAGACATTAATGTGTTCTTTCCAAATATTAAAGCCTGCTGATAAGAAGTCCAAAACAAAACCTGGAAATCCTTCCACAGGAGTTGTCTTTGGAAGCACAACTACTGCTAAGCCTGGAAACACCCCTGCAGGAGTCAAGGTACATACTCAACATTAAAAAGAAATGCTGTTTAATCAGTGAAAGTTCACTACTATGTTCATTGAATGCCTTTTGGCTGTTGTTGTTACTTGTTAATTTGCAGAATATCAACACATATTCAGTTTTCGTCTGGGCTTGAATTTCAGCCTTTCTGATTGATCCCAATTAAACAATATTTGTACGAAATTTTTCCAGAATTAAACTTTTGTGTAATTTTTTGGTAGAAAATGAGTGGAGAAATGTGTTTATATCTCCCCTATCAGTGGGAGAGTTTGTGTCTATTTTTCCATTTGTGATGACCATTTTCCTTAAGCTAATGTGTACGGAGTACTTAATTTTGGACTTGCCTTCAGAACATCTGATGCCTAACCCAAATGGTTCTAGATAAGATATCCAATTATTAGTCAGTGTTTATTCTGAGTCAAAAACCTTGACAAATTGACATCTTTCCTGTATTCCTATCTTTACTTCAAATACGTCATAAGTTTCTTGTTAGACTGGGTTGATGTAATATGGATCTTTTTTGTTTATAAAATTCAGAAAAGAAAGTTCTTCTGAAGTTCCAGAGACTGCATGGCACATAAAAGTTGAAATGGAATGTAGAATAGGAGGAACAGTATGATGAGGGATTACTTTTTAAGTTAGATAATAAAAAATGTTATGTTGAAGAGCATAGAGATTCTGTATTATCAATCCCTGCATACATCCTTTTTTTCCTTATTCCTTAACTTTACATGGTATCAGAGCCTATTTAAACAATGCTATTAAAATTTTACTTTATGGAGTCAATGAAAATGCCATTTTAATCACAATAGCCAACAATGTTGTGATCTGTCTGCCCTTATGGTTTTCAACTCTAAAATGTCCTGGGTGCGTCTTGCATGATCCTTAATCAACAGTTCCTTGTTCTTGGACATTTTTTTTTTCCTTTTCCTTTGGATTCTTCTTGTTTCGTTTCAAGAAGTTACTAAATTGGTGAACGGCGGTAATAAGAGTTTATGTTTGAAAATTTTCATTATGTTATTAAGACAACAAACTTGTCAATCTACGGATTAGTCTTTGTAGTAGCAGCTTCAACTTCTATTTCTCTCTAAGCTTTAAACTGAACAATTTTTGTCATTGGATTTATATGTTTCAAAGGACTCCAACAATGACATTACTTTTTTTCTATGTTGGCACTTCTTTCCACTAAGCATTAAAATCTATTGCTAACCCACCCGCTTTTTATTTATTTATTTTGCAGTCCTTCCTCGGTGCAAAAGTATGACACGTGGATTTCCGGTTACAGAACAAATTATTTGGGTTATAGACACTCCACTGTTGCACAGAGGAACTTGAGGTCCATTTAATTAAGACATTTTGAAAATTGTATAAATTGGAAGAAAAAATAGAAGCTAATGCAGAGATTGGTTTTGTTTTTTGTGATAAAGCTGGGTTTGGGATAGAAGCCTGTATCATCCTCTTCGCTTATTGTGTACCCTAATAGCTTCTAGAATTGCTGCCTTGAATTCTTTCCATGTGCTGCTTTCTATTCTGCACATCTCTGAGACCATGATGAATACCAAGAATGATTACTCTTTTGTGATTCAAGGCACAACGTGGAGTGGCTTTGTTATCTTCTTGTGTGTGTTTTCATGAAAACTCGCTATATTTTGTTTCCAGATCTGATGACTTGGAGAGATCTGATGCGTGTATGTCAATTCCCCAAGCATTCCTCTGGGATTCTGAAATATTTGATGAAATGACACGGTCCGACTTCACTTGGATTGTGACTCAGGCCTTCTGTAGATTGTTTTTCTTTTCTTGCCAACAAATAAGTGCAAAATGCGCGGATTCTCATCAAGATTTTCTTTCATTGCACTTGCATAACAAGCCTGTCGTGACTTGAATTTTAAAATTCCAATATTTTTGGGAGCCTATCAAGATGAAAGCTTGCATGATTTCTGTTGCAGGTAGGAACATGTTAGTGATAGGTTGTAAGTAGTGGTTGTCAGTTCAGTAGTAGCCTATTGGCCTTTTAAAATGTCAGGCTGATCAAACTTCTAGTACAGCAAACTTATCTTTTACTCTTTTAGCTTTTGCTGGCCTATAAATTACCTTTAAACATGTTGCTAGAAGATCAACGGGACTTAAAAGACAGTCCCTACTTGAGTTATCTTAGATGATCCATTACGTCAAAGTTTAAGCTTCCAGCCTTGAAGGTATACGGTCGCATAAAGTGATTGAGACGTTACACCCCAAAGGTTCAATGTGGACAAATCCCAAACATCAACCCTGTCATACTACTCTTAGGCTTTGATAGGGGTTTACGAATGCACTAAACAATGTGGCGATTTAACTCAGTTTCAATTCACAACATCTTTGGGTTCTTTCTTTCCAACAAGGCCCATTCCTTATCATTCAACATAGGCAACAAAGGCAGAAAACCACATAAACAATCCTCCCTTCAAAAGCTACAGGAGAATTTCGTAGTCGGTCGCCCTATAACTTGATCTCAATCACAGGACCGTAACAAGTTGGTATCAGACCCAAGAGTTACGGGTGATTCATCTACCAACCTGCAAAGACAGTTTGAGCCTTCACGAAAACGTACCAAGAGGATCGTTAGAGGAACGAAGAGGAGCGCCAGAAGGATCAAACTGAGCGTGAGCACCTTTCCAATCGTATTGAGGAACTCTCTAGGGAACTAACCGCCACACAGGTTGAAGTATATTTGAGATGTCCTCGAGCATGTTCAAATGGAAGGTGTCAAACCTGTTTCAACTCCAGCCAAAGCTAGTATATGATTATCATCTTCTAGACAAGCATATTGTGATCCAAAGTTTTATCGTAGTGTTGTTATTGGGGCCCTACAATACACTACTATTATTCGATCTGAGCTTGCTTTTGCGGTGAATCAAGTTTATTAATGTTAGAAATCACCAACTAATTTTAGAGACCTGTAGAAAACTCTAGATATGTATAAAAAAAAGAAAAGAAAAATCTTGCAAGTGGGCAACTTGCAAATCTAGAATTTTCTTACAACTTGTACAAGTTGGCAAGTTGGCGATGCAAGTTGGCAAGTTGGCGATACAAATTGGCAAGTTGGCAAGTTGGCGATACAAGTTGGCAATGCAAGTTGGCAAATCTAGAGTCTTCTAACAACTTGCATGTAGGTTGGTGATGGATGCCTATAAATAGGCAATTGTTAGATGCATTTTTTTATCATTAGAATTATGGCATTTTCCCTTAATTTCTGGATTAATTATTGGGTCTTTTACATGTTTTTTCCTATTAAATTATTTAGTTTATCTTAATCTGCATTTTTAATGGGTCTTGTTTAATTTGTAGGAAATACACTTATTTTTAATTGAGAAAGATCACAACAACCATTAATCTGAGAGAAGGCAAATCAAGCATAAGGCAATATGCTGCCTTGAGAAAAATCACAAGACGTGCTAGCATGCATGAGGGAAGCAATATGAAAATAACATTGAAAATCTTGGCAAAGACTGGAGAAGACGTGACCCAAGGCATGCATGTAGATCGTTGGCAGCTGGTGGCTATGAAAGGAGCGTGAAGGAGAAAAAAAATAATAAATAAATAATTATACCACAAGGAAGAAAATCACGCAACTTTTGATGGGAGACCCACCAAGCACTCACTCTTGATGGATTAACACTCCACCCACTCAAGGACGCACATCACTAAAAGAGAGGCATGGATAGAATCATTTGAAAGAGTCAACATCTTTAATTAACGCAGCAACAAAGGGAGATGAAGGTCAGAGATTGCGGCTGTGGTTTCATCAAAGGGAGAGCTACAAAACAGCCTGAAGAATCAAGTGGAGAGGAAACGTGGTGTCTTTAAATTATTAATGCAAATCATGAGAGCAATTAAAGCAGCGTGGAAAATTGAATGAGAAGCAACACATGGAGGCAGATAAATAAAAAAGGAGAAGCAAAGATTTTTAACAGAAGTGATGGAAATTGAGCGTTAACAGTAGCAGATGACATGTGGATGGCTGTGGAGAACGATTGTAGGTGAGGCAAAATCAAGGAGTATCACGCATAAGGCCGAAAAATAAGGAGGCAATAGACGCGCATGGGCATGAAATAGATAGTGTCGGCGCAATGGAATAAAGAAGGGATCAAAACAGAGAATGCAAACGACAAGCATGGGGAAGCAATAGTAAGGAGAGGAATTAATTTATTAGTGACAATCACGAGAGTGTGAGGGGCGACAACTTTGAGGAGAGGAAGATCTAGAGAGTTTTTATAACAAAAGGACAACGTACAGCAGCTAGAAGTGACATTTACCATTCACAATCAGCTGTGAGGCGCGAGGAGAACTGGAGATAAAAGACGAGGGCGTCAACAGCTTTTGAGGGACTGACGCTACTTCTTAGAGAGGATGAGCTATTAACGTGAAAAAAGAAAAGCAAGAACGTTACACTCTCTATTCACTCTAGGAGGACTCATTCATCAGCCAAGCATCAACGTTATTCTACATTTAATCTCCACACATGCACATTTAGAGAGGAGGACTCCAAGACCAAGCAATCAACATTTGTTCTTCTATTCCTCCTATTTATTTCATATTTATAATGTTTGCTGTTATTATTTTCATTGTTGCTACTATTATTATGAGTAACTAATCTTTTCATTCTAGGATTTTAACCGAACCCTTGATGTAATCTCGGTTAATTGGTATTTTCTCCGTTTAATTTCTTATGCCCGTTTTTACTTAAAGGTTTGA
>JAOTIZ010000003.1:25338952-25349117 GCA_027123425.1 Erythroxylum panamense | reverse complement strand
TGAGATAGAGATGATGTGCTTATGTTGGTAGGTTAGATATCCATTTCATTAGGATAATGTAGTGAAATCTAAATTTAGACAAAAGGACAAATCTTTAGATTCATTAATTAATTGATGCCAGCTCAAAAACACACACATGCTGCATAGTAATTTAATATACCATTGGAGGCCACCTGAAAGAATTGGATATAATAAGTAGACTTTGAGTGGCTGTTTCGTAATCCACTTGGACCGACAAGGTTTTAAAATCCTGATTAACATTAGGATTTGTTAATGGTTGGTTTTGACGTTGGTGGTTGTTCTTTTGGAAGTAGAACCTTACATTATACTAATATGCTCGGGAAGAACTCACTCTATTATGTTGTTGTTATGTTTGCTCACGTACTTTGACCATATATAACTCCATTTTCAATAGTAGTAGCAGCACACATACTTCATATTAACTTCATGTTTCTCATTGTACAAGCTCTTAAAACTTACTTAAAAATCGACTTGTGTTCGATACTATTGCGAATAAAACTTGATATTTATGGCCCATCCGATTAGGTTCATAATAAGCTAGTTTCACTCGTCCAATGCACTGCATTATGATTCATTTTCTTTTCTATAACATTCCTTGTTGATCAGTTCCATTTCTATTTATTAATATTTAACAAACAAGGAGTATTTCTTCTACATAACCTTCACATTCTATTCTATCTAATGATGAATGTTTATATATTCAAATTTCTGAAATACAGTGGTGAATTATCAATATCCGAAAATTCCAATTTTTCTTATACTATTTTCTTTCTCTCTATTTCTTTGTTCTTAGAGTACTTAGCTATATTTTCCAATTGAAATTTATTTCCATTTTATCTGACCCCTGCATATCATTATCATTACCAGCTAAATAAATTTGATTTTACGAGTCATGATGACTTCTTTGAGTATAGGTTTGATTATTATCTGTTTCTTGCATCAATAAAAAAAAATCAAAGGATATCAGAAGAAATGGCTTTAATCCTACAATGATGTAAATGCTTGTATACTATTTCTGGAGGAAAGTCATAGCAGTTGTCAGTTTGCTAAAGAACTCTCATGCAACTTCTGCATGAATTGATGCACTCTTCTAGACTGTATGCTTTTCATGGCAATTACGCTAAGCATCCTGTAGAGAGCCGTGTGCTCTATTTATCTGTTATAGATGTATCTCTTACACTACTAATGTGTAGATGTGATCGATCCATAGCTGCTGACATACAAACTGTAATGCAAATTCTGTTAAAATGTTGTTTCTCTAAGCAGTTTTTACTATGCAAAAGTGCTTCTTTTTCTTTTTACCTATTACATGCAATTAATTTTGGCTAAGCATCATTTTGTAGGCTTAGTCGTGCATGGAAAATAAATAATTTAACTAATAAGAGAAATTGTATGTACTGCCATTTTCCTAATAATCAAAAGATGATTGAAAATATGTTATTTTCCTTCATTGGAAACATTGCTATGTACTGCCAGATGTTGTTAAAGTGCTTAGGAGAGATCTGAGCTTTTAGAACTCTAGAATCTTTAGCACTTGAAACAAATTGTAAGTAAGCATAAAACAAATTGGAAATTCTAGATAATCACGTTCTTCTGAGACTAATATGCATAAAACTTCCATAGAAATTATGGAAAATTAAAGATCATTTACTTGATGGGATTTATCTAAATATTGGCGTCTTATATGCATGCTTCTAGTGAAAATGGATCATCTTTTTTATTTTCACTACTACAATTATTTGGCTCATTCTCCTGGAATTATGATTACTTTTAACTGTAAGTAAGATGTGCATACATAATTATTATATACTAGTTATAACCAAAGTAAATACTGGGGTACACGTACCATGCTTATACACGTCTTTTGTTTTCTTTTCTATTCACTGGAAAAGACTATACATATTTTTATTTAATTTTATTTTTTTCTCATCAAGAGAGTATGTATTTTACGTATTCTTTTTATAATAGAAAGCATAAAAACTCAATTAAGATTTGAGTTCCAATAGAAACGTCTGTTAACCTCCCTTCCCATTGACATTCTAGGTCTAGTAGTTGTATATTTTATAAGTTTGAAGGATTTGAGATTTTAATTGTATATAGGAATGCAAGACTTCTAGAATTTTCATCAATTATCAACTTCGAATTACGATATTTGGGAGACTAAAGGTTTGATTTTAGGAGGTGCTAAAAGGGCTAAATCCTCAGTTAGAATTTTTGTTTACAAAATCATTAATTTAATATGAAGCCCGTGGCTTTATCCCCATTCCTCCTAGAGGATATGGCCGGGATTTGTTTCCCGAGATTTTGATGGATATATTTTTATTTTCCTTGTAAACAAAAAAAAGGTTCTTTAAAAAAGTTCTTAAAAAACTAATAAAAGATAAAGTCATTTAAGTTATTAATTTATCAATGTACACAAGATCTAAATAAAAAAACAAATTCAGTTAATAATTTATTCGAAACAAAAATAATGACAATTATGATTAAATTAAAAATTTGAGAAAACAATCATTCTTCAATTTTGGAGCAAAATAGACACACAAATAACAGCACCAAACCACATTGCAAATTGGCTTAATTAGAATTATGAGTTGTCATATATAAGAAAAGGCACCTTCTTAATATAAGAAGGAAATGAAAATAAGGCACAACATCCAATAGAATAAGCTACTAATTACTTATTACCAGTAAATTGAAGTTAACCTCATAAACAAAATGGTTGAAGTGTTTATTTCAGTAATTTTTATAACTTAAATAATAAAAATTGACACTAAATCAACAAAGATAGCTTAACGGAGTTTTCTTGTTTACAAAGAAAAATTGAAGGTGTAGTACCCGAGGCAGACACAATCTCAGTGGTTCTTGAATACTTTTGGGAAAATCCTACGATTCATAACAACATTTCCCGTTGACCAGAACTGGCTTTGGATCCCAGGATGTAAAAGAGAGAGACAAAATGGTACAATAAAACTGCAATGCTATACCCTACAAGGGCCAGGCCAACCAGACGCAAAATAGTGTTTAGCTTTGAAATGTTGGAGTCAAACATATACTTAATAAACTGCTCTCAGTCACATAGCATCACCAAACAAAACAAGGCAATAAATACTTAGATGAAACATTAGTCCCTACGTTTGTCAGTTCCAATTTAGTTCCCATTAAATGCACTTAAGTGCTGAATAATTGAGACCTCTCCTACTGTGTACTTTTTTTCTGGGCACTCCTTAAATGTTGTCAAACCAGGTAGAAATAGCCGTAAATGCACCCCAGGACGCTCCAACGCCTCCAATTTCATGAGCTGTGGAGGAGATCGTACGTGCCTGAGTTGTTGATTTAGTATCGATCGAATTTAAGTTAATGTAGTTGGTGATCACGTATTGGAGTTTGTGGAGCTGTTAATTTAAACATTGGCGAACCGAGTGGAGAGACGGCATCTTTCGTTCAATCGTAGTCATGTAAGTATAAAACGCCATAGCTTGACACCTTACATGCAACTCCTTCTGAGTTGTCTACATCACCACCAAATCTCAAAATCAGATTTAATATTCGATCTTGTGCGCATTAAAAAGAATCATTGGAAGAGGTTAATTAAAGAACTACTGCCCGAGCCCCAACTCGACGTCGGTTTCTAGACGGATGATGTCTTGAACCAAAATCTAGTCTTCTATTACGCACAGCATGATATTAATATTAAATATATAAAAGGAGTCCACACTCCACATCCACTCCAAGCACCGATAGCCTTTTTGTCACTTGTCACAGACATACAAAAGCTGTTGTATTGTATGGGCAGGCACAACACCCAATCACAGCTCACAGTCCGTACACAAAAAGTTCCCCGCGATCTACGGTTTATTATGCAGCCGACACGTGCGCACCTCCGTCTGTGGTCCCCACAAACATCATCTCCCACGTGGACGCATGTACTACATGTCGGTCGTCACTTTATAGTTATACCGCGCTGCTCATCTCGAGCACTGGGGACGTGGAGCTGTCGCTCACCCTTGGATCCTTTGTGGCCAATTTAAGACGGTCGTTTCAAATTTTAATGTCGAAGGATTCCGGTTTAAAGGAGATAAGATTTTCTGTCTAATTTTATGGTGTTTTATTTTGTCTAGTGAATTTCAGTCATTTATTTTTTTGAGATCCGCGTTTATTTATATGAGACTCACATAAATAAATGGCTGAGATTCACTAAACACAATAAGATAACATGAAATTGATCAAAAAATCTGGACTCAATTTAACGGAGAATTTTGAGGTAACAAAACCAAGAAATTTTGCTTCTCCAAATCACGTGTGCATATTCATTCGTAATAGATCAACATTTATTAATTAATAGATGTGCAGGAAACAACTTTATTATCCGTAAAGTATATTTTTCTTTTTGGCTTCCTTTCCTAGTTTTCATCCAGTTATAATGGGCAGCCACTTTCTCCGCCAATTTCATTAGATCCGTGAACACTTCACAACAAATCAACATACTCGCGTGAGATAGACTCTATACCTATAGGCTAGACAAAATCCAACGTCAAAATGCACTCAGTCGACATGCTTACAATTTGCTCACCCTCACCCATGATTGATACATGGTGTGTAAATATGATGGACAAAAGTCCACTTCATCCCGAAAGTACACTACCACTTCGTCTTAAAAATGTTTGACTCAAATACTTGTAATAAGATGTAAGACTCGCTTGATCATGTTTATAAGTACAGAAAATGGATGGTTTTTTATGGGCAACAAATGAGATGAAGTGCAAGGTATTCTCTTCCTCCCAAATTAGGGCTGTGAAAATAGATATCCTCTTTCTAACAGCTAAAATTAAGGTTTATCTCTCATTTTTTAATAATAGGGGTAATTAGAGGGGTTTGGCTTATTTGATATCAATTGCTCGTAAGCATGAAGAGAGACTTAGGTATTACCTTCAATCCTTTAGTTTGAAGACAACTCAAATCTTAAACTTAAATGTAGAATGGTTATGACAAACTTTCGCAAATAGATTTAGGTTGAGACATCTTTTACGCAATGTTATATATATAAGAAAAGGATTAGAAGTTTTTTTTTGGATATTCAAATTAAGGCACAAAAGTATTTGAATTTAGAACATGGAAAATATAATTTGAGAAACTTCAACAACCCTCCTCAGAAAGTGCTAAAGGAAGACAAAAAAGGAGAGCCTTCTAATAATCAAATTAATAAAAAAAAATCATGTTACTTAGAAAAGTGCTAAAGGAAGGAAAAGAGGAAGAAAGACTTTTGATATTCAATACATCACTAAGCATGGTAATTGATTATGTCTTAGATAATTATTAAGTAGAATGACAATGTATGCACCTAATTTTTTTTCTCATATAAAAAGTAATTGTTGTTTACAAAATTAATTAATTAATTATATATGTATATGTAAGTATATACGCATATAAAAAAAGAAAGATGAAGAAAATTAAAATTCTTTTAAACTTATTATCCTTATTTTTGCATTGGTTCCTATTGATTTTTTTTTGTATTTTACGTTGGGGGAGCTTCAAGCAATAATACTCATAAGATTTTGAGATCGTTCAACTAATAACAAATTACTTAAAAATCAAAGTTGACTAAAAGATGACAAACACATGATCTTAACGTGGAAAATCCTGTATTGTAAAGGTAAAAACTATGAGACAAAGTGACAATAAATCCACTAAATCAAAATAAAAAGATACAAGTGATGAAGATTTCGAGATAATCACTCCCTCACTAGATAACTACAACAGAACTTCTCTTTTAAACTCTTTAAAGCTCTTTTACTTTTCCAACTCTTTAAAAACTAAAGCTCTTATACATTAGGATTAAGCAGAAATTGATATATTTATACTAAAACTACTCCTAGCTAATTGTAGATAAAATGAGTTTTTGGGTTCAAATAACTTTGATAAACTGCAAATTCTAATAAATTTGCTGTTTATCAAAGCTATTTAAACCCTAAAACTCATTTTAAGTTAAGTGATTTTGTCTCATACAACTTCTTTCTCTTTAAACTTATCTTTAAATATTTTAAATGATGAGGTTTATAACATAAAAGGTCACTTATATGGTCATATATAGTGACTATGTTTGAACTTTAAGCTTTAAAACTCAACATCGCGAAGAAACACAATCACATACATTTAAAGGGTCAATTATACATGAACGTGTCCTTTCAACTTCGATATGATTATAGAAGTTTACAGGTTATTCACATGACCGTGTTCACCATTAATATGGGCATGTGACTCCTAAACACAAGGATGTTCTCTAGAAACAGCTTCCAATCTTCAATTTCTGCCTTAAATTTGTTTGAAATTTTTTCCTTTTGATCCAATGAGACAGCTATGAACTCTGGAGTCCATATTTAATGGAATTATTCAATTAAACATCCATAAATGGGGTTGGATACAAAATAATCTCCTTTATAACCTATTTTGGAGGAGAAATCTACCACCCTATAAGTAACTTAAACGTCATCCTCGTGAGCTTACAACAAAGCTTAAGCTTGCGTTCGGGAACCACCTTCATCATCATATCGATGCCATTCTTATCCGTGTAAATCTTCTTCATCTTCATTAGTCGCTCTTCAATTATAGATCGTAACCAATAATGCCTCACATAATGTTCTTAGTGTAAGAATGATAAATGGAAATTTTACTCAGAACTATAACATTTTACTTGTTACAAAACACCATGTACTCATCTTGTTCCATGTTCAATTATTGGAGAAATCACTTCAAATAAAGCATCTCACTCTCACCAATGGAACCTATTTGGCCTTATTAGTTAAAAAAGTTATACACTTTTGTAATTTGAATTGCCAAAAAATAGCTCCCCTGGAAATTTTAACAAATATCTTGAGGTTGACTTTCTGTTATTAATATCACCAGCCATATCTACATCTGTGTACTCTTCTAGAATTAATTAAACAACTCTAAAACTCAAACACAATTTCAAAATGCCTTGTAAGTACTTGAAGACCCACTTTATTGCTTCCCGTTAGGCCTTTATCATATTGGATTAAAATCTACTCACCAATCTAACAACATGTGCAATGATTGATCTAGTACAAATCATGTCATACAACATCATAAGACTACGAAATAGAGGACATATACTCTAACTCCTTTTTTGTGGTAGGACACGTTCTTTTGCTCAACTTAAAATGAGAATTTAAAAGTGTACTTACTGGTTTGACATTCTTCATATTGAACCTCTTAAGCATCTATTTAATATATTTCTCTTGTGGCAACCACAACTTTCCTGCCTTCCTATCATGAGTAATCTCTATGTCTAAAATTTGTTTTGCATAACCTAAATCTTTCATGTCAAAAGACTTGAATAAGTCCCATTTAACCTACAAACCATGCCATCATCTTGTCCAGCTATCAACATATTATCCACATACAAAAAAAGGATGATAAAGGTACCCCAAGGAATTTTCTAAAATAGACACAAGGATAAATTAACATTAGATTGTAACCATTACTTTTCATTAAAAAAATTGAACCTCTTGTTTGAATATCTTAGTTCCTATTTGAGCTCATAAAGACTTTTCTTCGACTTGTATAATAATTCCTCTTTTCCTTTTACTTTGATCCCTTTTGGTTGCTCCATGAATGTCTCCTAATCCAAATCTCCATGCAAGAAAGTAGTCTTCATATCAAGCTTCTCGAGCTTAAGATCCATACTAGAAACTAAGCCCAATGCAATGTTTATCAACATCATCTTAACCACAGGAGAAAAAAATCTTATTGAAATTGATACCCTTAGTTTGATTATAACCCTTTACCACCAGTTTTACCTTATACTTCAGTAGCTTGTCATCATCTTTCTTGATCTTAAACACCCATATATTCTTTAAAGCTTTCTTAATTTTGGGAAGCTTTACTAATTAATATTTCTCATTCTTCTTTAATGAGTCCATCTCCTCTTACATGCCTTAAGCCAAGAATCTTTATCTTTGAGCAAATGCACTTATTGGAAACTCTCTGGCTCCCCATCAACAGTGACTAGGAGATATTCTAAACTAGGGTAATTTGTTGAAGACTTCTCTAATTACACATCTTAATGCTTCTAAAATACCACACCTACAGTTGGAGAAGTATTATCTCCTTGTAACACAATAATAAGATTCCATTGTATCAATAAAGCACTTTGAATTTGAGTGACTAATGTAGAGATACTCACTAGCCAAACAAATCAATGACGCTTCATCATCTGTACTTGTTGTCATTGTTGCATTGTTGTTATCGTCTCCATCCTTCTAATTGTCTTGCCTCTTTTGATCTCTATTTCACTTGTAGTAGAACTTCTTTATGTGGCCATTTATGCAGTAGTGACACATTCTAATATCCTTGCCATCTTTTAACTTTGACTTATTTTTCAACTTGCCTTTGGGACCTATATTCTTACTTCTTCTTCCTTTTTCTACCATATGAGCTTATATATTGTCGACACTGATCTCCTTCCTCCTAATTTCTTTATTGAACATGATCACTTTAATCACATCCAAAGAAAGCACACTATCCAGAGTAGAGTTGTTGATAGTCACAACCAAAGTTTTCCAACTATCAAATAAATAACTTAATAAGAACAGTGCTTGTAATTCATCATCAAAGATAATCTTCATATTGGTCAACTTATTGATGATTTCCTAAAAATTGTTGAGATACTCTCACACTGATTTCTCAGCCTTCAACTTCAAACTTAGGAGCCTTTAAGCTTATCTTTAAGCCTTCAAAAGGATAAGATTTATAATATACACAATCACTTACACACTCGTATACAATGATCATGTCCAACCTTTAAGCTTTACAACTTATTGTCACGAAGATATACAATCACAAAGAGTTACATAGTCAACCTAATTATTCGACTGTATACACTTACACAGTTGTGTCCTTTCAACTTCTTTACGATTACAAAAGATTACATGGTCATGCATATGGTCGTGTCCATTATTAAGAAGAGTGTACGACTTTTAGATACATGCATCTCCTCCAGAAATAACTTCCAATCTTTGATTTCTGGCTCAAATATGCTTGAACTTCATTTCTTTAATCCAATAAGATAGCTAAGACCTTTGGAGTCTAGATTTACTAGAAATAGTCAAGTAAACTTCCATAAAATGAGGTTGGATACTTGACATTTTAACCGATTTAGTTTTGTGCATTAACAATTTATATTTCATTGTTTTTAATATTGTTGTAAAATTTCTTTAATTTTGTGGGCATTAATTTTTATTTTGAATTTTTAATTAAAATTAGGAAATTATAAAAATTAGGACTAAATTGCAATTTAGGTAAAGATTAGTATGCAAGAAAGTAAAAAGCCAAGAGTTTAGAGTTGTTTGGAGAAAGAAGAAAATATAAGTATAAAATGGTTGAGAAAATATGGCTAGGAAAACTTACACAACAACAAGAGAAAAAACAAAAACGTTGAACGGAAGAAGTTGATTGCCAAGCAAAATGATATGGAAAAGGTGTTCAAATGATGCATTAAGATATGATAAAGAGATACACAAATAAAGTTGACAGGTGATAATGCAAAAGGAAACCAATATGCTATAGATAAAAAGTTTCATCTTTGAAATCCATATAAACAACATTAGTAATAATCTGTTTAAAAATTAAAAAGATTAAACTTAAAAACTTAAAATTATTTAAAACATTTAATATTTTACAACGACAACTTAACATTTCTATTATTTATGTGTTAAAAAATCCTACTATATATATATATATATATATATATATTCCTATAGAACTCGTTTTTGAATGCATCCTACATGGTTATTTTTCAGGCCCATAACCAAACATTCACCTTGTTCTTTTCTCATCTTCTTAACATTACAAATTTTCTTCTCTTCTTCTCCACTTTTCTTTGCCACCTTAACAACCACCTCCTTTGCCTTTCAAAATGAACACATGTCCAAGTCAAGACAACATTAATGACATCTTTGGACCAAAATTCACCGCACCATTAGCATTCTTCTGCTCTGGCGAAGCACGACAGTGTAACATCCCGTTACTGATAGGAAGGTCATTTTGGTAATTTGGGACGGGTTAGGATTTTTATTGCATATACTGATTTGAGCATTCATTGGCCTCTAGTTATAGAGGAATGGGTTTC
>JAOTIZ010000003.1:25309596-25336931 GCA_027123425.1 Erythroxylum panamense | reverse complement strand
TGCATGTTTGTGACATTCCCAGCACTATATCACAATTTCCCGTCACAAAGTGTTCTTCTAAAAACATAAAAACCCATAGACACTAAAATCACCCAATTCGGGCCTCTATAGGTCCAATTATAAATAAAACACGAATCAGAAAAATCATTACCCAGTCCTCTCAGTTTGCCCTAACCAATCTGTGACAATTTCAGCTCTAAAAATTCCTAATTTTACAAATAAATGAAATTAAATATTTCACGAATCCGATGCCTAGAGAATCAGGTCAATCGGATGTCGGACGAAAAAGATATTCCCAAAACACGTTCAAACCAACACACTATACGTAACTTCACTCTAGAAATTGAACATCTTAGGGGCTAAATTGAAGTCTGATCTCTTCATAACATTTGTAGATCTATGTCTCTAGTTAAATTAAACATAAGAATCAGATCGATTGGAGCTCTATAGCTCAAGATATCACCAAATTACTGAAGCATGTTCTGACTTTTCCAACCGGTCTGCTCACTTTGATCCGATCGACCTTTCTCAGTTTGATCTTAAAAATCATAAATTTTATATGGAAAGATATAGAAATGTCTTAGGAATCCAATGCTTTGAAAATCAGATCGATCGGAGGTCGGACGAAAACGTTATGGCCAAAAGCGTGGAGAGAGGTCGGTCGGGCAAAAATCGATCGCGCAGGACGCGCGGCAGACCCGCATGGGCGCGCGAGCGCATGCTCGCGCGATTGGGCACCCGCGGGTGCTCGCTCGTGCGATCGCCTGAGCGGGCGGACGAGGGCACTCGCTCGCGGGCTCGCCCTAGCGGCCGAGCGGCCGAGCGGTCGACCACGCGATTCTGACCTCCTAACTTCTGCCCTTCATATCGTTTGACTTCGAGCTCCAAATTTGACAAACTTGGTACCTATGGAAAGATAAAAGACAGATCTTCCATTTTTATGAAGGATTCAAAGATCAAATCGACCTCTAAAGGGTTCAAAAATTCACTCCAAGATCACCGATCAACAAGCTCCTCACAAACAATACCAAAATTTGTAAACATCATAACTTTTCGTCCCCTTAGCCAAAAATTCCAAATTTTATATCAATAAAAAGATCAAAACAAATGCTACAACTTTCATGAACAACTTGGAAGCCAAATCCAGCTTTAACCAAATCAAATTCTCAAGCAAAACTTCTGCCTACCCAAATTATTCTCAACAATAACCCAATCTTCCAACATGCATAACTCCACATCCCCTTGGAGAAAAATTCCATACCATATAGCAATAAAAAGCTAAGGAAATATACTACATTTCTCAAGAAGGACTTAGAACCAAATTCCACCTCAAACTTGGTCAAATCCTCCCATTAATGTGGCTGTCCAGTTAGGGTTTATGCAATCAGCATTTAACCTAAACCATAACAAAACTTTACAAATTTATATCTTACAATCCTTACATCCAAATTTCTCTTATAATACCTCATTAGAAAGCTACAACAATCCTCTCTAACTTTCCATAAGGTCACTTAAGCCAATTTCACCCTTAACAGTCCAAAATTAATATCAGAACACAAAAAGCACAAAACCGATGCACTTCGAGTAGTTGCCCACCAACACACATTTTGGGCTGAATTACCACCTGAACATTAACAAACCATAACTTTTAACCTACAAATCAAAAAAATTCATACTTAGTGGCGTTAGAAAGCTAACACAAAAATCTTCAACTTTCATGAAGACCAAATTAGCAAATTCAATCCAAATCAACCTAAAAAAATCATCAAAGTTTCAGGTCTCAAGGTTCGGATTACTGTTCCTACAGCACCTACAACTCACTTTTCATGCCAAATTTAAAACCCTTAAAGCCATAATTGGACAAAACTTCCTTCATATGAAATCTAGCCATACTTCTTAAGTTTAATTTAAGCCAAAGTTCATCTCCATAGGACAACCATGTCAAAAGTTATGAGCAAAAATCTGAAACCTACACAAAGTAACATTTTCCAGATTTCATATCCAACACAACTTATTTCATTTCAACACCAATCCTACGTCAATGAACATCCCATTTGGTCTCTAATTCAGCCCCAAGTTCATCTAAACATTCTCTTGAATAATAATCACAATTTGGCAGCACACAACACACCATCTTCTTACTTGAATTTACCACTTATCTAACATTATTCAAACATCAAAATCAATCCAAAACCCATCCAAAACTCTTAATTCACATACTCCACCTACCATGTCATTTATCCCTAAACAAACATAACCTTATACCCATGCCATCAACACACAAACTTCATGCAATTAATACACAATAAAGTATAATTAATGCTTCTAACTACTAAATTAAAAACATATAATTTAATTCTCACCTAAATAAGCTTCAAATCTTCAAGTCTTCAAAAGATTACACTTTCACCTCCTTTCTTTCAACACCATCCGATCATCACTTTAAGGAGGGCTAGATTAGTGTTTGTTTTAGAACCAAGAGGAAGAGATGGCAAAGATCGTGATTGAAAAAGAGCAAAACAAAAATCACAAGCAAAAATGAAGGTGTGGTCGTGAAGGGAGAAAGCAAAGAAGAAGAGATATATAAGGTGAAAGACAATGGATAAGCTTTGGTTAGTCTAGAGTGTCGTGGGTTCTCTTCCAACATTAGGTTAATAATAAACCATTAAGTCTAAGACCCTCCTAGGCAAGTGACATGTGTCACTTGCCACTTGTCTTGTTTTTAAACCCTCTTTTATTTCCTTTTCAATTACAATTCAATTTCTACTCCAATTTCTCTCCAAATTTCAAAGGCTCCAAGTAATAAATCCTAAAATCATGTATCTAATTTTTCAGTGCCATTGGGAAGTCATTTTCGGTACCGGAAACCAAATCAGTATGTCACTTGTAAATTTTTCGGTACGGAAAGGTGTCCTGAAAAATTTTCAGAAAAATTTCTAAAATTTCACAAAAATGAAAACACACAAAAATCCACTCCAATTTGATTTTCAAGCACTAAATCATATGTTTCTCACAATAACACATATGCCGGGAAATGTCATGAATGCATGTACAATCATGTGCATATACAAAAATTACAATTTATGCATATATAGAGGCCATATTAGGCATGATCATGCCGAGATACGTTTACACACTCATATTCCATTCCAAATTATCATTTTACCATTCCCATCGATGATGGAATGTTACAGGTGTAATCTTATAGATTTGGGATATGTTGGCCAAAAATATACTTGGGTTCTCAATTCCTTTCCTAGAATTGCAGAGCGTCTTGATCGCGCTGTTGCTTCTGTGGAGTGGAAGGTTTTGTTTCCCGAAGCGGTAGTTTGACATCTTCCACGTGTGTATTCTAACCATTCTCCTCTACTGGTAAAGTTGGGTGGTGTGTCGAGATACGGGGGTGTTCGGCTTTTCAGGTTTGAGGATGCGTTGATAATAGATTATAGGTTTTCTGACGTGGTCAAAATTAATTAGGGTATTGCGAAACACCCATCTGAATCTTTATGGCTAATGGAGGAGGCCTGTAGGGCGTTCAATCAGTATGTATTTGGGTTAATTTCTGAGGAAGTGACTTAATCCAAGAGATTGGGCAAAAGAGATTTCTCTTAAGGAAATGTGTTTAATCTCTCAACTCACTTGTCTTGGGATAGTTTCACTCTACAATCTGCTTAGTTCATTCTCTTCCATAAGCTTGTGATAATTCTACCTCTCCACCATAAGAAATATAATTTCTAGAATCAAGAGGACTTCAGGGTTATAATGTGTGGAAGGCTAAATGAAATGGATTGAATAGAAGAAGGAAAAATGAGTACATGCATCAAAATTATTTTTCTCATGAAACAAATGCCAACTTTACGTAAGAAAATATTTAAACAAACAACCAACATAATTTAACACAATTTTATGACATTTCTCTTTTGAGAAAGCTTTCAATTTTTTTCACACTTTTTGGAACTTTTGGATCTTTTTCTTTCTTTACTTTTATATAGAGACCCTTGTTCCACCGGTGCCATCCTATACGGGGGTATAGATATAGGAGCGGTACCTGGAACGGGGTCAATAGAGAACTCCGTTTTTTGATCCGGTGGCAAACCCGGTAACTCCTCGGGAAACACATCTGGAAATTTCCTGACTACGGGAACGTCCTGCAACCTCTACTCAACTCTGGTATCCACCACATGGGCCAAATAGGCCTCACAACCTCCCTGCATCAACCTCAAAGCACTCATAAACGAAATCATCCTGGCTGGCACTGCCTGACTAACTCCTCTGAACACTGCTCTAGGCTGACCAGGAGACTCTAACACGACCTCCTTGGTATAGCAGTCCATGACGGCCCTATGTGCAGTAAGCCAGTCCATCCCCAAAATCAAATCAATCTCTCTCAGAGGCAACACTATCAGGTCTGCACTCAACACTGCTAAATCAATCCGAATCGGACACCCCTTGCAGACCTCACCCAAAGCAGTAGTACTACCCAGAGGTGTACTCACCTGCAACCCATACTGCAACATCTCCCTATCCACATGCAATCTACATGCCAAATGCGGTGCAATAAAAGAATGCGTGGACCCTGGATCTATCAATGCAAAAACCTCAATATCAGATATCAGAAGCACACCTGCAACCTCAATACATGTATGTACTCGCATATGCTAGTGCAATAATTACCTATTATCCAACTTATAGAGGCCAACTAATGCATGCACATGCCAATTATGAATGCACACTCACTGTACCCATCCCATCGGTGACGGGATATTACATAAAGGGTGATGGGGTTAGTGGAGATGTACCTATGGAAGAAGCCAGTGAGCCACAACCAATTGCAATAAAACAACATAAAGAGGCAAAACCTCTTGCAATCGAGATAGTAAAGGATGAGGATTCAAAGCCTTTGAGTTAACAATTACTCTTTGAGAGGATCTATAGAAACATGCATCATAAAGAACCATAAAGTTAACCATATCAAAAAGTTAATGAGGCTTCGCCAGAGCTTGAGGTTCAACATTAGTAGTTAGATAAGATGGAGGAGAAATTATGAGTATATTTTAGTCATATGGGATTTGTTGAGGCGTGGAAGTCCCCTCGATATCCCCATCCTCATTCGTCGACAGTACATATAGATCATAGTTGCAATGGTAGGGCACTAGCCACTGATATTTTTTCTCTTTCATCGTGTCATTTGTGCTTATTTATTTTTCTTTCTTTCTATTATTTTCCAAATAATTTAAATTGTTAATTATGTTACTTTTTTTAGTATGTGATTATGTTATTATGTTATTTACGTTCTTTATTTCTTTTGCATTTTACTATTTTTTTAGTTTATTAGTTTATGTACAATGTATCCAACAACTCTCAATTTCTCACACTAAAATTAAATTATAAGTAACAACTGACTTAGAGATGTAAGTGGTTAATTTGTTTTTGATATGGTTTATTAAGTACTTGTGAGTAGAAACTTGTTACTTAACTGTGTTCAATTTATAAATAAGGTTAAAACATTTGAATTGGCCTAATTATTAATTTTTTAAAATCTAAGTTGCATTAAATTATGGGTTAGTGTAAGTACTTAGAGACTTAGATGGTAGACAAATAATGTAGTTAGGAAGATGATGAGTATTTTTAGTTTTTTTAGAATTTAAAATTAAATTAATAAATAAAGAGGAAGGAACAATGACTATTAGAGAGTAGCATTACTCTCCAATAGTAATAGCATCGTTAGAGTTACTACATCAAAGAGATTGTGAAGGCATGATACCGTTTGGTCACCACTGAATAAAACAACACGTAACCCTTGCTTCGTTCGAAAGAAGTAAAGGAATCCCACCCATCCTCAGAGGATTTCGGGAATGTTCCAAATTAGGGTTGGGTATCCTAAACTATTCGCAATGCCATTTTTATAATAACCTCCCCACTCATCGTGTCTGGAACTTCATCTGATTATGGAAACTTTACCCATCTTCCCTTGTTTTTGTAGAGGGCATGGAGGAGCTAATGGACTCGCCTAGCAACTTGCAGTAACAGACTTCCTTAGGTAAGATCTAACTCTATTCCTTTGTCGCGAATGATTTTGTTCCATTTCCCAGTATGACTAATGTTCTCTACCCTTCTGAATAATTGATTGTAGCACTAAATATGCTGATCGTTCCATGTTTAGAAACTTTCATTGATTTCTTTCTTTCCGTATCTCTTAAGTATATATGGTAAGAAATAGCACCTTCCTCTTCTATAGTGGAATGGAAGCTTGAGTTTCTACTAGGAACTTAACTATCTCGATGAGTGAATTAGAAGACCCATGCCAAGAGAGGAAGTTTCTGATCTTATTCTAGATAACACTGGAAAAAAGGCATAGAAAGAACAAATGGTCCCTAGTTTTAGTTCCTCTCTTACACAGACAACATATTTCATCCAAATTTTGGATAAATTAAAGTATGCCTATTGTTGCTATTTTATTCCTAACCACCAGTCGTAGAAGGAAAGCAGAACATGATTTGATAATATTACACGAGATAACTTTGCCCCAAGGATCATCTTAATTAGGTGATAGAATCATTTCCTGTAGGTTTTACTAGAGAAGCTCTCGATAGGAGACCCCTTCCATAAATAACAATCCTAAGAGTTAGAATCAGGAAGGTAAGAAGGTTTAAGATGATGGATTGCATAAGGAAATTGAAGCCTTTCATTTTGATTGATAAGAACAGCCACATTAGATTTATGATATAGCCCTGGAAAAGCATAAATAGCAATGTGGTTTGAGGAAAGAGGACCTGAACCAATCCAATTATCATGCCATAGGAAAGCAGTCTGTCCATTCCTAATTTTACAGAAAATATCATTAGGAACTTCATCCTTTTTTTAAAAATATGATTAAGGAACTAAGAATAGGATGGCCTTATAGAGAGGGACCATATGTTGTTCCTTTTCAAAAAGTAACTATGAAGCCATTTCATCCATAATGAATGATTATCCTGGATCATTCTCCAAAGTCTCTTAATCAAAAAGACATTATTAGCAACTCTTACAGAAATGATTCTTAGACCCCCTTCACCTTTGGTTTACACGGATTAATCCATTTAACATTAGGAAAACTAGAACCTCCATTTGCTTTACCCCATAAGAAATCTCTCATCATCTTCTCCATGGTTTTGACTAGTTTCTTTGACAAGGGAAAATGAGTACTCCAATAAAGATGCAAGGAATATAAAACAAACTTAACAAGTTGGACTCTTCCATCATAAGACAAAAGTATATTAGTCCATTTACCGAGTCTCCTTTGAATTTTTTTCAATAAGAGATAGACAATCATTGAAGGATAACCTTTTGGTGGAAATAGGAAGACCCAGATACTGTAGAGGAGGAAATTTCCTGTTCATACTAGTCAAAGAGGAAATAATGTCTTGGAGCGATTCTACCATAATAGAGAATACAAAGTGACTTTTTTTAAAGATTCACATTAAGACCTGACATCTTAGAGAATTCATTGAGAGTGTCCATTAGTAGCTTAACAAAGTCTGGATGTGCTTTGGAGAAGAGAATAAGACCATCTGTAAAAGAAAGATGGGTGAGTGAAAGTCTTCTACATTTGGAGTGGAACTTGAATTTAGGATTATGAGAACTTTGTCTATGATCATTAGTGTGAACACTTCCATACATAGGATAAATAAGTAAGGAGACAAGGGATCTTCTTGTCTAATTCCTTTTTTCCCCTTGAAAATTCTAGAAGGTGTGTCATTAATAAGTACATTGTAGGTGGTAGTTGTGACACAAGCCTTAATCTAGTTAATTAAAAGATCAAGAAAATTGAGCTCCTTAAGAACCCTAAATAGGAAAGGCCAATTGATGTAATCAAAAGCTTTGTTGAAATCAATTTTAACAACACAGTTAGGGAAAGAGTTGCTTTTGGTATATCCTTTAAGGAGTTCCTGGGTAATCAGAATGTTATCACCAATATCTTTATTCTTCATAAAGGTATTCTGATTTTCACTGATAATGAGATTGAGAACTTCCTTCAACCACTTTGCTAGGATCTTAGCAATGGTTTTGTAGAGAAAATTAGTGCATGCAATTGGCTTGAAATCACCAAAAGTATAGGAGTTTTGGGAATTAAACAGAGAAATGTTTTATTAAACTCTTTTAGGAGCATTCCTTTAGCAAAAAAAAACGCATAAATGACCTCTCTTACCATGGGTCCTATAATAGACAATGTCTTTTGAAAGAAAAAAGCCATTAATCCCATCCAGTCTAGGAGCTTTCATCCCATTCATTGCAAATACTGTAACATTGATCTCATAATCAATAATGTCTTCCACCAACTCCCTAGCAGCTTCAGGTGAAATTATGTTGATAATAATGTCCTTAAGAGAGTCTATAGAGGAAAAAAGAACCCATGTCTGAACCCAAAAGGCCTCTATAGAAATTAACACCTTCCTCCAAGATACTTGGCTGATCATTGAGAATTCTTCCCTCCATACTGGTAATCGAGCATATTTTATTGACATTCCCTCTATCAGACAGGGAATTGAAAAAGAACCTGGAAGCTTTATCCCCTTCCCTAAGCCAATTAATCAGAGCCTTTTGATGGATGAGTGAGAAATGATCTTGGACTACTCTTAGGCAGCGATTAAGTTCCAACTTTTCCTTCGAAAGAAGGTCTAAATCATTGAGATTATGAGAAAGTAAAATTTAAGTCGCAACTGGCCTTTCCTTAGTAATATCAATAGCAGTTTGAGTACTAGGGGAATGAGAAGCTTTCGACATCTTCAACTTAGCTTTAATTGCTTTAAGTTTATGGCAGCATAAGAATTGCCTAGAGCTTGAAACTTGAATTGATAAACCCCTCCTGATTGCATCATCGAATCCATCCACTTTAACAAGATAGTTATTAAATCTAAAGGGATGTGGGGTAAAGGAATTCTGGAAGAGTCCCTCAATTAGAAATGGAGTATGATCAGAGAGGAGAGGATCCATGAATACAGCCTTACTATTGGCAAATTGGAGAAGCCATTCCCCATAAAAACGAGCCTTGTCCAATTTTTTCCGAATCAGCCAAGAATCCTTTTGTTTATTAGTCCATGTGAAGAAATAAGCTTCCACTTTGAGATTAGTTACCCCCATATACTCCACACATAATTTTATATCTTCATTGTAGCTCTTTAGGTCGTAATTTCCTTCTGCTTCAGATATGAAGACTGTAGAATTGAAATCATTTGCTATCATTTAGGGTCCAAATAGGGTGTTTTGAATACCTTTTAAAGTGGTCCATAGAGAGCTTCTTTGAAATGAAGTGTTGAATCAGTAAACAAAAGAAGAGTAAATAGTAGTTCTTTTCAAAATGAAGTGGATTTAAGATGTATCAGCTGCTCATTCGAAAGTATCTCCTCCACTTTGACAAAATTAGCATTAAAACCAATAATGATTCTGCCATAATGATGATAATGATGGTTGGATAAAAAGGACCAACAAGAACCAAAGATCTTTACCTTATTCATATTCCGTATCTAATTTTAGTTTCTAGCAAAACTACAATAAGAGGCTAAATCCTCCTGACAAAATCCCTAAAAGCATTTAGCTTTTCCAGGCAATTAATACCACAGACATTCCATATTAGGATTGTCATAATAATATATTTTTACCATTGGCCCCTTTCCTCTTTCCACTCCTCTGACATCTTGTATTGGTCATATTTTGAAGGTTTTCAAGCTCACTTCCATCAGTGACCTTTTCAATGGAGGAATTAGTGTTAGAAGTAGCATCTTGCTTATGTAGGAAGTTTGTTTTACCATCAAGGGGTAAGGAATGGGTAGCATTTGTTAAATATGCCTCATTTTGGAGACCCTCTCCTTATCACCAACCTGAACCTGTTCAGATATATTAGCCTTCTCCTGGATGACATTCTTTGTATCCACCACCTGAACACATTCTATTCCCCTCTCATTTGATGGAGGTGTTTTAATTTTTTCATCAGTTCCTTGTACCGTATTATCTAGGTTCAGCTGAGGAGCATTTGGGCAGCTAAAATAATCTTCAAGACCCATTAATTCCACATAATCGCCTTTAGAAACAACCTTGCTAGTTGGTTTCCACACCTTCCCTTGCATAATAACCGAGGTTTCCAACTATATGAGACATGTATTCTTACAAGGTATTGTCAATGCCAAGCCACATAATTGGGATATAGTTTGGAAGTTCCTTGGATCTATCCACACTGACACATATCCACGCATAGCAAACTCTCTTCTTCTTTGCAGTAGTTTCATCTATACATATAGGTCTACCAATGAAGCTATCCAAGGAATTAAGTCCTTGGGTAGTCCAATACTCTAATGGAATACTATGTAAGTTAATCCATAATGGAAAGTTATGCACCTTAATGTTTTCAAGATTTATAGCTAACTGCCATTTTTACAGGAATAGAGGAAGTTGTGCCATGTGCCAAGGGCCTTCTTCTAATATCTTATTTGCTTCATCTTGAGAGATAAAAGTGAATAAGACCAGATTGTCTTCGGTAAAAAGAAAATCAGAGAGTCCTCTATTTTTCTAATGACTAATTGCTCATTTTTTAATGATAGGAAATGTAAGTCGTCGTTCCATGAAGAATCCTACCACGGAGGATTCCTATATTCTTGCACCATTCTGCAAGGTCTCAATATCTGGATGCACTATTGCACCATTCTGCAGGGTCTCAATATCTGGATGCACTATTGCACCATTCTGCAGGGTCTCAATATCTAGATGCACTACTAGCTTGCCATCAATAACTTTTGGTGGGTTATACTGAAGGGTGACACCAGTTGGCTCACCCACAACCTATTTCCTACTTTTGTTCCATGAAATATTAGGAGAAGAAGAATCAATGAGGGGTTCCTTAGGTTGTAGGGTATTATTTGAGGAGAAAGAAGAGTGTTTGAGATGGTGGAAGCGGGTAACATAGTTTGCTAAATCTACTGCTAGGTGTGAATCAAGGGTTAAGAAAAGGGTTTTTTTTGTAGGGATGATAAGAGAGGAAGATTTTGGAGAGGGTAAAGGTGGAAAATCAACATTGGAGTCAGGCTACATTGGGCTTAGTTGACAAGAAAAAAGAAAAGAACAACTTTTCAGAGGAAAAAGGAGAGGTGATCAGGTGAAAGTTTAAGAAACAAAGTCAACTGAAAGAGAGAAAATTTCGAAAGAACCCTTATTGAGAATATCACAAGGAGGCTAGAATCAAAGCTGAAGGCACTCAACATAGAGAGAAGGAAGAGCATCTCGCTCCTTGTTCCCCTTATTAGTACTTTAGTTACTTTCATGGAATTGTTAAATTTCCCTTAAATTGAGACTTTATTAGGATGATAATGTTTTAAATTTATTTGTTTAAGAATAAGAAAAATTCTACGTGTGGGGTATTTAATGTGTATATCTTTAGTATTTTACTATATTCTATATCCAAATTACTTTTACTTAATTGATTTTATTTCTCTGTTTAGTTCATTGTGGAAGAAGTTATATGAGGAAAGACGTAGCCAATAATGAAAGATATTTCAAGACAAAACATGAAGCAAATAACACTTTTGGCTGAACACCACCTAGCACACAATTATGTGCCAACCTATGTTCCTCTCGAACAAGATTGGAAATGATACAACCTAAAATATGGGATGAAAGGGAGCTCATTTAGTGAAGAGCAGAGAAAAAAAAAATAGCCTAAGATCATGTCTCAATCAATGTTCAATTTCAAAAAAGTTATAGATAGATACAAGGCCCAAGATATAAGTTTGTCTATCTATGGTTCCTCTTTGTATAAAATTTATAGAAAGATACACAGCTTAGGATATAGGTGTGTCTAAGCCTATTTCCATATACATAATTTTAATAGAAAGATATATGACCATATCTGTGGTGGACAAAAATTATAAAAGTCATAAATTAAGGTTTTGTATATTTTTTATTTTTCTTTCATTTTAGACTTTAGTTTTCGTTTGTTTTAGTTGTTACCTACCCAAAGAGAGATCAAGAACACATAAAAAGGTTGTTTTCAATAGAAATATTTGAAATCATTTTAAAGAAGGGATCATTAGTAAAGGATCGAGAATTTCATCAAAGGAAACCTTAAAATGAGTTTTTCCTTGTTTTTTGTATTTATAAGGATGATTTATGGATAAATATCTTTTATTTCTAGGTTTAATGAAAACTTAATAAAATTTTGTATGTTTTGATTCAATTATAAGTAAAGGTTTTTATAATCAAGATTTATTTATATTGTTCTTAACATTAATAATATACAAGTGAGAACATAGGTTTGATTTGACTATATATAGACGTAGGTAAGAGAAACTATATCATATTGTTTTTGACAAATATATTAAGAATTGAATAAGGAGATAGACCTACATAACCTTTTTGTTATGAGGGTAACCTTTTGTGGGGCTTTAAAGATCTTAATGCATTCTAAGAGAAGTTAATCATATAGATATATTAGTTAGCCTATTTAGGAATAGATGCTTGTACAGCGAGAGGTGGTAATTCAATACCCTAAGAAACCTCTCCAACTCAAATGATAGAATTCCTATAATTAAATAAGCATATAAAATGAAGTTAGAGGGAAATCTAATATAGTTATTTCTTAATATTGATATTCTCTTTGATTATTGTGTAGTGTTCTTATGGCTTCTAGAGAAGCTGGTAACTAAATTTGAAGATATATTTTACCCCTAAAATTTAAGCCAAATTTAAGTTAGACCAAAAAAAATTTCTATATATAAAAAGACTAAAGTTTATGAAAAACATTTAAAATACCCATCTGATTGTTAAATCCATTAGGGTTTCATGGATTATGATGATATGGATAATTTTTATTTTATTTTAACGACACATGTTTGCCATGTCATCATATGAAGTGGAAACAAATTAAGTCATAGTTTTACTTTGAGGAGAAATTTTAAATCCCCAATCTTCTAAGACTCTATCTCTTTGTTTGTTCTTCTCTTTTTTGCCTCGACTTATCTTTACCATGCTCTCTTCTTTTGTACACTCTTCTCCAGTGTCGTGCATCTTCTCACTCTCTTTTGTTTCTCGGGCATCACACCTATTCTTTGTTTCTTGCAAGTTCAATTCATTTCTCCTTTCTTTGTTTTCTTTTTCACGTTTCTATACATAGAATTAGATAAGTTTGATTTCAAGAAACTAATGATATTTCTATATATGTGTAACAACATAGATATAGTAGTCTATAAAGTAATGTCAATCTTGTGTGTAATGCTTATTAAGGGGTACTTAGAGATGGAAACCTAAACATTGATTAAACTTTATCTAGTTGACTACTAAAAAGAGATATTGATGAATTTTAGATTTGTGTATGCATTTGACACTTTTTAGCTTATACATTGATAATAATGATTAATAGAAGTAGATTGTTGTTGAATATTATGCTGTCGTAGCGATTATATGGTGTTTAGTGAGAAGTTGGTTGTTATTGTCTATGTTGTTTCTTTAAGTAGATTATTTAGAAAAAATATAGCTGCATTTCATGTAGCTGCAAAAAGCAGCTAATGGTTCCTATTTTTTAATCTTCAAAACTAACTTTTTATGTCAAGTAAACAAACCAAGTATGCATCTTGTTTCTCATCACAATTACCGTCACTTATGTCTTGTCTTTAAATTGTCAATTTTCGGTAGCTTCCTCTACTACCTTGCCAAGCACTTCAACTAATCTTATTTGCTAGGAAAACCTAAATTATAGAATGAAAATAGGTAGTAACTCAATATTTGTTTTTTTAGTTCATTTAATAAGGCATCAAATAATCATATATATAATTGGAAATCTATGGCATTTAAATGAACTTCATATCATACACAAACAACACGATATGAGGTTTCTTTTTTAGATACAAACAAATTTGTGCCACGAGGTCTTTTGTCAAATGCAAAAAAATACATTCAAAAATTCATTTTTTGTTCACATTTATGCTTATATAATGTTTAGGTTTATACCCCCACTTAAAAAATAAATGTTGCCTCTTCATCTAAAAACACATCCACACAAAATATTAACAAGGTTTCATTTGTTATTACGAGTTAAATGCTCAACTAAAGATTTCATGGAATGAACATAACCTAGGAAGGAGATTTTTTATTGCCTCAATTATCTAGTTGAGTAATTATTTAGTGATTAAATTATATATATGAATTGAACTTATTTATCATTAATAAAAATAGGTGCATTTGCTTGCATGTTAGTTAATGTGATTTCTTTAGATGGTATGATGAAAAGTTCCCTCAAAGAATTATTAACGTAATTCATAAATTAAGAAAAGAGTTAGATGCTTTGAAAAAGGAGGATGAAACTAACGCATGTAAAAAAATCAAGTGAAGTAAAATACGATTGAACATGTTTTCATTTTAAAGAAAACTAATAAGATTTAAGAGGAAGTGAAGAACATGAAGATTTACATTTCTTTATTATTAAATGGCACAAAGCAATTAAAAATTAGGGTTGAATATTATTAAGTGTTGCTATAGGAGTTGTTATCATTATTATGGAGTACTTGTTAATTATATTGAAGGAAAATGGATGTAAACTATTATTTATCTTAGTTTGATATTATTTAATTACTAACAATAAAAAGATAATTATTACGTCAAATTTATGTTGCGATAATTCTTTAATTCAAGGGCTTAAATGAAATAAAAAATATATAATGCAATATATATTTTCATTTGTAATTATTTAAATTATTTTCAAATTTGAAATTCTTGAAAGGGTTTTATAATAAATTTTATAATAATAGACTAAATTAAAATTAATATATTATTTTTAAAATAATACTTGATGCTGACCTATGTACTGTACCACAAATAAAACTAATATAAATTTTAATACAATATTCACAACTTTAATTTGACACAAGGGGAAAATGACTTTTTAGGTAAATATGTCAGCATACGTGGCCATATAGGATTGGGTTAGTCTCTCTGCGAGAGAGGAAATGTGACTTAATAGATCACACAAGCAACTACTATAATAATATTTGGGCTAACACCTTTATTAGTAATAGACGTTCTTGACCTTTTTATTTGACAACTAATTGATAGCAGTATCCAACAAAATCAAACGTTGCAAGATTTGTTACGTACTAATTTATGAACTAATTCAAAAGGTCTTGGGCTGTTGCTGCAAGTTCCTATCTGAACATCGAAATATCCTTTAGCGTTCAAAAGATGTCCAACGCGTAAATGGCTCATATAATGCATATGTAGCAAAGCAATCACTTTGCATATTGGATTTTTTTTTTGTTACCTACGAGGTATTCTAAGCGGGTCTTAATTATGAAAATGTATGTTTAAACCATTCATACTCAGACTAATCTCCGCTCGAATCAGGTAAGCCTTTTGCGAGAGACAAAGCTCTAATTCTAAGTTTTAAATTACTGCATACATAAGAGAAGTTCGAACCCACGACCTCACTTAAACCAAGAAAGCTCTAGACAACTCTAACTCAACATCGCTGATGACTTGAAAAAAAAGAATAGCCACAAGGTTGTGGTTTATTTAATGAGTAACTTCTTTTGTAGCATTCATGATGCCAATATTAACATTTTCTCTATAATTTCCACTCGGATGCAATTGTCAGCAAATGAATAAATCTTACATTTTTTCGCTGCAAAAACTGCCAGCATTTATCATCTTATCTTGTTTTACCAGCTCAATAAAGACTCAAGCACAGAACCATTGGGCCTTGTGCTAAGCACAATTAGAAGCCGTTGACAGTTATCTTTATTCCACATTGGATCAAGTACCTAAGATGGCAGTCAGTAGCATGCAATATGCAGTAATATTTACTAAACAAAATAACACTGAAAATAGGCTAAGCGTCTCCAGCAATTTTATGGCGGACTAAACCCCACTTTCATGGAAGCTTTTGGATTCTGTGGTAAGAATGAGCGTCAGCGAGCCATAAACGAATGTCTAACATCTTAGGTGTGGTTAAACGGAAAAGGTAAACATGGACATGCAGGGATTAAGATCATAGAGGCTTCACGAAGAAAAAATGACTCTTTTCAGTATCATTTTACGATAAAGAATTCAAGTAGACAATTCTATGAGTTGCAAGTAACAACCTTCCCTGTTAAGAAAAAGCTAACTATACAGTCAGAATAATTTCGGTTCCATCTTCATGTTTTGATCCATCCGATATTATTAAAACCGTGTGTAGTTACAAGAACCAAAAAATGGTAGATACGGATTGTTATACCTTACCCACCCACAAGAGGGGCCGTCAACACCATGTAACAAAAATGAGGATATCCACCAGACAATCCCAGCTTCTTCATTAAGGAGGCAAAATACCCTCTTCTTCATCATTAAGTATTCCCTCTGAACAAAAGAATTGGTAGATTGATTGAGGCGTATGAGAGATGTGTGAACTTGGAATTTACAAAGTCAAAATACATCTCGAACCCTTGTGACACCAATGTAGTGAATCATCTGGGACGAGTGTGAATCTCTTCATCAAGAAGTTTTGTTATTAGGACTTGGCCAGTTTTTGACCCATTATCACTTAGAATATGACAAAGTGACAGCAATTCTTCTTGGTTTGCCTTCTTAAGTAAGCTTCTCAGTGTTACATCAAGTCCATCTTGTAAAACCTGGCATCCTGCTTCTCTTCTATTCTGCTCATTAGCAGTCCCCTGGGAAAATCCACCATTCCCTTTGAATTGGGACTGCAGTGGAATTTGTCCTTGAGGCCTTGAATAGGGCCTGGAATCCCAATAATCTGTACAGACTCGATTTTGATCTAATGCCTCTATCACCTGTTTAAAGAACAAAACAATTCACTTTCCAATAAAAAAAGGTTCAAGTTTTCAGGAAGATTTTGAGAATGCACTCATAAAGAATATACTCTTACTTTAGAACAAATAAGATGGAAAGAACATGGAGAAATTAAAGGGTATCTGCATGTTAAAATAATGTTTGAAGTTCATTCAGATTTCAAGGGACATTCCGCTTGAGGTCATCCAAAGCGATAGAACCGGTCCCACTACCCTTATCCAGAAAGTTCAAACTCACATCAGAAATTCAATCACTGAGATATCAACTTTACCTGCAATGTCAAGCTTTTTGCAGCTGGACCTATTTTCAAGGAAAGTGAAATCTTAAGGGATACATACACTTCCATACATGTGACTTAGGCCGAAAGGGGATTATAAAAAAATGGAAACAAATGAGGTGCATGCTATCACTATCAGCTCCATAACTGAATTTACCTGCACAATAGCTGGTGAAGAAAATCCAAACATTTCAAGGCCATCTAGACTCCCAGGAGGCTGTAAAGGAGGAAGGTTTGACTTTCCAAATTTATGTTGCTTAGTGATCTCTTGATTTACCCTGTCTCTTACCATTTCCCAAC
Source organism: Erythroxylum panamense (assembly GCA_027123425.1). NCBI lineage: Eukaryota > Viridiplantae > Streptophyta > Magnoliopsida > Malpighiales > Erythroxylaceae > Erythroxylum > Erythroxylum panamense. The sequence continues at coordinate 25,319,545 of JAOTIZ010000003.1, read as the reverse complement.
ATCTGGCAGCTGAAACATGAATGAATAGCTCACATGGACAATGCTCCAAAGAGACCTGAAATGATTAGTTGAGCAAAGGATTTGTCAAATATTAGTTTCTCATTTACTAAAAAAATTAATTTCTGTACACAATTTAATCCAATCAGTGGTAAAATCTTCCAGGATAAAGTTGATCATTTAAGGCCACAACACAAAAAAAAAGCTTTTCAAGTTCCCTCAAGATTGTCAAATATACTCCTTGCTAACAAAATAATATCCTATCCAGGCTACTAATAGCTCAAAAAATACACTGCAACTAATAAAACAGAAATCCACAATGCCTTCCAAAAGGAATCAGCAAGTGCCTTTTCATTTTCATCTTCATTCTCAGAGAACTATTGCTCCCAAAAGAGTGTTTTCCATAAGCAATTTAGATGTTAAAAAAATCATATATATCAAAATGAATTTTGTAGAAGGTTATCAAGAATGGCTATCCATGAAATGCAGAGTATTAGTGCATTTGTTAGCCTCACTAAGCCATAGCAAATACTAGAAAGCTGTTCTTAAAGATCATTCATTTCTTAAACTTCATTCTCAATCTTTTCAACTACATGTAAACAGGTTAAAATTAATTTCCATATATTCAAGAATGCATATAAAATATCAAAGAAATTTCTAAAGACATTACAAGGAAGAATTGGCATATAAAAATGCATCAATGGAACAGCAATTCAGCAAATTAAAAATGCATAAAGAAAACAATTTGGCAATATAACAGTTCCACAATCTACAAACAATGGAAAATTACAAGAAACAAATGATAACAGTTCAAAGCTTGAAATTACCATAAAAAGTGGTCCACTCCATCCTGCATCCAGAATTTCCGAGACATAGAAGCATGTATTTGTTGGATCCAAAACATTTATGTACCTAACTCGACTCTTAAATCCTGCATTAAGTGGGACAATTTTGATTACATACAGTCATATATCTCCTACTGAAATTGGTCCATGGTCTCATAAAGAATGCATATCTGTAATACCTTTGGGGAAAATTGCATGACTGTTACACCATGATTTCCCAGAAAGCACAACACCATACTCCAACGGCTCAACATTGCAATTGATCCTTCTGACTACCTTGGCAATGCGAGGGCCTTTCTGGCGGTAATATCTATCCAAATTATTTTGCAAGCAAGATGGACTACCCATCACAGTTTTTGAGTTGTCAATTGAATGAGAAGTGGAATTAGCTCCAACCTTATCTTCATCATCAGGCTTCCTACTGCCCGATGGCTGTGAATGCTGATTATCAGCATTTGCCACACAATGATCATCACCAGTCACTCTCCTAGTTGATAAATCTGTAACACTCCTACCCAATCCTCCCTTGATGGGACCTCTTCCAGTGTGAGAACTGTCTGACAGATGGGATTCCATAACTGTTCCACTGTTCTCTAAGCATTCAACTTTCACTTTTAGAGAATCAGATAAGCATAAGTTTGCTTCAGCATTGGGTAAGGAATTGAAATCAATTTTCATTACTGCTGTTTCAGTTAGCACTGATTCTTTGTTGTCATTACATGGAGTATCAACAGAATTTGACAAGGTTGCAGAAACCTCAGGAGGCCTTATAGAATTTCCCTTCTCCATTTCCAAACTTGGCTTCTTTGAATCATCATCCTCATCATCACTTAGGAGAATAACATTAGCATCATCCAATGTCAAAGGACTTTTCACAGAACCTTTATGTGAAATTACTTTTTCAGCAGAGGACGACTTTTTAAGAGAAAATTCACAATGTGATTTTCTCAAGTCAGAGGTCAGAAGCGAGGAGTCCTCATTCGTTACCTTTGGGCAAACAAGTGGAGAACTCTGGGACTTTAAGTCTTTCAAAGCAACAGGTTCAACAAATTTCGGTTTTTCATCTGATACAGTCTCACCAGCAATCCCAGATGACGCTAGCGTGACATCCACAGAGCATCCTGTCCCCTGCAAATCTTGAGGGGAATTTGCTAGCAGTTGAGGTCTCGTCTCCTTATTTGTTGTTCCTTCTAGGGTATAAGATAACTTATTACTTTGCATAGGATCTCTAGAGACATTAGAAGTCAAAGCAAGTCCAAGATCAAGTTTTGCCCATCTGTAAACTGCACTTAACTTTCCCTCCAATGCCTCAACAAGGATATTCAATTCACCGAGATCATAGCGGTAGAGGAAATATTTAGCATTCCAGGCACATGGACACAATTGCTTTGCGTGATTCAAGCAAGCATACTTATCTGGAGAACAACGGCATGCTGCTGCAGACAAATGCAAATCAAAAAGGCATATGCAACATTCCCTCTCCCTGGTAGCATCAAAATTGCTATGCATCTTTAGGGCCAGGCTAGAACTGCAGAGGAATTCTCTCCTCACTCGCTCCATCTCCACTCGAGTCTAAATGAGAAACCAACATTAACAGTTAGCACAGAAAGGAACGAAGTCAAACATTTCTATATTTTCATACAGCATAATAGCAAAGTTCCAAGGTCCAACTCCTTTGAGCATATAAACTAGGTGAAGGCAACTCCATTTGCTTAGTACTTATTACGTGAAGTTAGTTATATACAGTTAGTTGGCATGAATTTCCAATCACAGTGCTGCTATAAACGTCCAACTGCAGGCCATATTTCACCAATTGGAACCATGAACGTGAATGCTATCCCACAACCAATTTGATAATGTCAAAAAATTCCAAAATTTTCTCTAGTTGGCATGTTTACTTAGTTCCTTTATATGTTGCTACATGTCATAGGTAGCCAAATCACCTTCAAACATGAAAAGACAGGTTTTCTAGAGAATTGAACTTCAAATCAAAGAACTATGGAATGAAATCAAACAAGGGTAGTAGTTTACCTTGAGTGCATTTGCTAATATTCCATCCCTTCCACACACTTCTTTCCATCTTAAGTTTTCTAATGAAGTCTTCTTCATTAAATTAAGTTCCCAATGAGCTTTTACTGCTTCCCTTGCTGCTCCAAGTAAAAGTTTATCATGGGAGATAGAAGTCCTTCGTCCTTGCTCCCGGTAGAGCTCTATAGCAATTTGTCCATGGGGTAACCAGTCAACAGGAGCTACATTTACTGCCTCCGCACAATTGAAGCCACAGTTAAACCCCGAATGATAAGCTCGAGGAAAAGTTAGAACAAACTCTCCAGCATTCTGAACGCATCGATAGACAGATACCTCTTCTGATTTTAGTACAGAAGGAGAAAGCTGTGTTACCTACAAGTAACAAATTCAGAGCATGCTTAGGGCTATTAATCTAGGAGGACAGTCCTAAACTGAAAAGCAATTTTTTCATTAATTAATTCAGGATCATCCATCATAAAAATATTGAGAAACTTAAAGGTCCATTTACCCCTTCATCAAGCACCACAAGGAAGAAGTAAGGTTTTATTCAATCTTTTTAAACACAATTATGTAAACAGAATTGAAGTAAAGAAGTAAACTCAACAAATTTCAAAATCCCCAAAAAGATAGCCGCTGAAGCTAGCAAAGATGGAAGCAAAGCACAAAGTAGTAGTATTGACAAAATTGGCAAACTTTGGGAATGTTTGAATTCACCTTTGTTTTTCTATTAATTGTTGGTTTCCTTTTCCTATTTTTAGTCTTTATTTTGTTAAAACAAAAACAAAAACTTGTGTAATTGTTAATGTGCTTATATTCTTATTACTGATAATAATTAAATATTAGATAAAACTTAATAATTTTACAAATTGATTAAATATTTTTACTTAATCTCTTATATAATATTTATTAATAATATTACTGCAAAATTTTAATATATTTTATTAAAATAAAGTTTAATAAGTAAATTTTTATTTATAAATTAAAATTTATTTGTTAATATATTTTTTAACTATTAAAACTAATTTTATTTAAAATCTATATATTTTAAGATATTTCAAATTTATATTTATTAGATAGTTATTAAAATTAAAAATATTCTTTTAAAAAATAAAATTGAAAGTAATTAAATAATTAAGTTATATTAATCAAAAATTTTATTAGTAATTAAACCAAAAACATAATCCATAAACTTTTAAAAAAAAAAACAGGTTTTCTTTATTGAATTTGAAAACGAAAACCAGAGAACCAAAAACCAAAATAGAAACAAACAATCCCTCGAGTGTCAAAAGAACAGAGAAATCTAATAAAGGTCCAGCGTAACTAATCAACCAAACAAATTCAGGATAAGAAATTATTATTCTCTTATACTTCTTTTGGAACATCCAAACTTCATAACTCATAAACCCTGTAAATCACAGGGCATGTTGCTAGATTCAACTTCCCATTGGGGCTTCAATGTTTGAAATCAACGATGGCAAGGTCATAGGAAGAAAACCAGAAGACATTAAAACATTTTTGGGCTATATAGCTTCAATCATACCTCAACCTAGAGTAAGACTGGCAGGTTAATGTAAGGTCAAAAGTTTAACTACCAATCAATCGTTAAAGCAAGCAGATTAGTTGTAAAGAGAATTCAATTATGTAAATCAAAACCAGCTGAGAACAATTAGTTACCAATACTTATCAAAGATCAGAAGTGCTATCACTTTGACTTTTGCCGCTTGAGAAATGACATATCCAAACAAAATTTCACTGTACAAATTGCTGTTACAAACAACTAAGATGATGGACAATTTATGGACAAGTTACCAGCTTATGAAGCAAATCAGGTTGTTCTTCAAACAGATCAGGCAAATGCTTTCTCATAGCCTCTTCCAGTTTAATAGCATCCTTCCCAGGGACACCATACCACAATTTTGGCTCACCCCAATGCATGTAATTGAGCGAATACAAGTGATGATCTTCAACATGCTGCTCTCAATCAAAAGGGAATACAGGAGCATTAGCATACAACTGCAACCATTTAAGCTCGATACATGACTGTAGACAAGTCAAAAGTATTATATCTGATACATTTATTTAGTCTGAAACTTGGGATATATAGCATAGAGTAAAAAAGAACTCATTCACTGCTCACTGAACAGTGTAATTGCAAACTGGGAACCGTCTTATCATCTTCTAGTTTTTCATCTTCTAGTTTTTGTTTTAATAATATACATGGACATGCTACCTACACCTAATCTAAGCATAAATGACTTGCAAACACATGAAACTGACAACACCATAACACAAATACTATTTGCCACAAAATATATTGATAGACATTGTCCATGAAACATCAAACCACATTGTTTTCCCATCTATCCTGCTCATTTGTTTGCTATGATTGATGATTCATGTTCGTATCAAACCAAAACTTCAGTTACAACTCACAAACACAAATATGAATTGGTCTTACCCAACAAAACGAAGAAAAGCACATTCCTATATAAAGCCATGGCACCAAAACACCAGATATATCACCAGTTTCATAGGAAAGAACTGATCCAGGAAGCCTTGGAAAGTTATTCAAGTTCCAGCCTGATCTTTGATATCTTTCATCTGTTATAGAACCCTTTTGAGTGGGGAATTTTGGGAACCCACTGCCAAAAGCTCCAGTTTCCAGATCAGCTCCATAGAGGACCTATAAAACACAATTTTACAGCTGACTTTGAAAGAAAGGAAAGAAAGTGGTATAGAACAAAGAGAAAATTGCAAAGAGAAACATAACTAATGACATGAACCTTTTAGACCCATAGTAATTACCTCTATTTCTTCAGTCGCTTTTTCTACTATACGCCAATATTCACCCTCAATATTTTCTACTGAAAGCTCAGATTTATTATGGTCTGTCATGTTACCTTCTTTGTCCACAATATTATCATTCTTACTAAAGTACTGCGCCTTGAATTCATCAGCATATTTCTGAAATGTTTTCAGGGAAAACTCCGGACCGGGTTCGAAACCAAATGTCTCGGCCTCAGAGCCTCCAGCATCTGAAGACCCATGAATATTTCCACCATCCATCCTACTCTCTGAAGCCATTCTCATGCATCTTCTCCTTTTTTTCTTTGTCTGATTATACATCCCTGACATTTTTCTCATGGAATCACGATTCTGTAACTTGTCAACCCTCTGAACACGTGTTGCAAACCTAGAACCCTCCCATTTGTTTTTTTCCTTAAGCGGACAAGGAGGTTTCCAAGATGGAGGGGGGACAATGCGACATATTCCATACGGTTCAGCTTTTGGCCTTATCTTGGCAATATAGTTCAATGTATGTTCAAATTCCTGAGAAGATTTATATGCACATTCAAAAATCCAAATTCTCAAAGACCAAAGTAAAAAAATCTACAATCAAGTAAGGGAAGGAAATCAGAGGTGTTCCAGTTCCACTATCTAAAATATTAGAAGACAACACTAGTGCGCCTCACAGCTCAATCTCAATTTTACCTCTCCCACAAACATAACATTTTCGTGTTCCATATGTGTGTGTGTATGTGTACATAAAACTTATGCACTGACCTCTTCAGTTGGATAGAATACAGGAGCATTCTCAAGATCTGGCCTGCAACTATGTTCTGGACGCCATCTTGCTGTGACCTGAACCAAAGGCTCATATAAGAAAAAATCTAAAATTCCCAAAATCACATCATGTCAGGAAGACATTATACTGCAACTCAAAATGTGCTAGCCCTACTGTTCTGTCTGTACTCTCTCCAAGATATTGGTGTATTAACAACCCTGGCGTTCAGTGATAGCTATAATACAGTGGTTTATTAGTTTTATAGACAGTAGTCAGGAAATTTTAGTAAAGCGTAGTCATAGGAGAATCGCGCCAACTGATTAAACTGAATGAAAGGCCCCCCACACTACAGATAGACACTAAAATAACCTTTTGGCAATTACTGCAGTTTGCGCAACCACGGATAACTCCTTTAGGAAGATGAGACCTTAAAATGTGATTCTGCAACATAAATGATATGAAGTCAGTATGTAAATAATAATATCAACATTTTGAAATGTATTTTGATGTTATCAAATGCACTTAAAGATACATAGATGGTGAAGTTTATTTTCAATCATAAATGATAATAGCATATAGAAGCTAACCTGATGTGGCTTTCCAAAATCAGACTCATCCTCTGAACTGTTACACAATCGCCCATAGTTTATACAAGATCTACGACGAAGGGACCTTGTACTTTTTGTGCCACAACTGTCGGAGTCCATGTCCATCTGAACTGCATGTGATTCAGAAGAACTGGCAGTAGCTGAATAACTAGTTGTATTTTGACTTTCTTGTTTCTGAACATCATGTACTCTCTTCAAGGTGAAAGCACCAAAAGACTCAAAACCAGGAGGAACTGATGGAATATCCTCATTTTCTTCCTTCACGTGAACTCTCAGGAGCTCAGTTCCCATTAATACTGCAGAACAAAATTCAACATATGTCAATGCAACTAGTGATCTGCATGTTAAAGGAAAACAACATCAAATCTTTTCACTACAGTATGACAGCATGACTTGTGTTATGCATTTCTCTCAGACTTATCCTTTACCATCAATGGACATCCATTTGTAGTTCGGTAACAATTATGCCATAAGCAGACATGTTTTGTATCACTAATGGCCAAAAGATGATTAAACATTATCTACAGCATGGATGGGTAATGCAACTACAGGCCTTTCAACTTTGAAAGAGAAACTGGCAGAAAAAGGGAAAATGGGAAATGTTTTTCGTTCTTGGTCGACCATTCAACCATTATTTTCAGGACAAATGGGAGAAGGCCCCTACTAATTTAAGTGAAACAAAAGTAAAAATGGTTCTGCGTAGCAATTCAATCCCCAAATTAGACTTCTTACTTAAGCTATACATACCCATTGGTTTAGAAATATCTATGAAGGTCACCTGAACTTGAGCTGCACGAGCAGATCAACTTGCAGCCCTTAGTATATATTTAACCAAATGCATTGAAAAGCCTTTTGATCCCTACTGAAATTATTGGGGTATTATTCAATTGAACCATGTCAAATACCTAAACCTAACTCATAATCAATATCAGTAAAAGTGATCCTGACAATTTAAGACGTCAAATCACACACCAATCATCAATTAAGTAAAAATCGACAACTTAATCAATAGCAAAGAAGTTACCATATATAAGCTATTGAAGACCCATTTCAGACAAAGCCCAATAAATTTTTTAAAAAAAAAGATGAAAGTCGAAGAGATCTAAACAAAATAAAAATCAGAGCTTACATGTTCCTGATCAGAAGCTTGGAATTTTCCAGTTCACTCAACAACCAGCTCAAATTTCCAGTTTGACCACACCCAGATATCAAATAAACAATTAAAAAAATTCTAATTCGATTTTTTTATTTTTTTTTAAAAAAAGTAAATTCTAAACTTTAGAATCAGAAGATGAAACTCATTCAAAACGGGAATAAATCCAAAATTTAACCAGATCTAACCTATCCCAAACCCTAACCCTAACCCTAACCCAAATAACAAACAGAAGGCAACCTAACCGTCCTCTACATCCAAAACCCAGTAAAGCAAAAAGGAAAAAAATATTTAAGAAAATGAAAACAATTATAACCACAGACCCTAAAACACCCCAAAAAAAAAAAAGAAAGAAAAACCACTTCCCTCTTTCAACACTGAAACATGAACCAGAAACCCAACAAGTCAAAGAATTCCATGTAACCAAAAATCACTATCTTCTGTAATATATAAAACATAATGAACCAAAGGATCAAAGAGGCCAAGTGTGGATAAGGGCAAATCTGGAAGAGAGTTGCCTGGCCTAATATTTATGTTATCTTTTTGATGAGTAACATCTGATTAGTATTACAATCTTAATTCTAACCTAACAAGAGATGGGATGGGGATCAATAAAAGAAACCCAAGACAAAATTGAGAATTATCTAGAAGGCTATACGATTCCAAGAAAATAAAATCAAACTTGTTACTTGTTTGTTACCTCACCTTTTTGTATAGTCGCTGAAATAACACATTAACATAATTGTGGAATTTTGTTGGCCTTATAATAATAATAATTTAAAAAAAAAAAAAAAAGATGGTGGAGGGTAATTTAGGAATAAAAGCAATAAAGTATAAAATGTATAATACCTCCCCAGATTACAAGAGAAAAAGCAAAGGAAAAGAGAAGTGGACGTCGCGTGGGAGTGTTGTTATTTGAGGCGATCTTGTCGAGGACGAGGACTGGGTCTGGGAGAGAAAAAAAAAAACAGAGCACAAATCTGAGGGCCACCCACCCGCGGTTTCTTCTGTTTTTGTTTTATCAGTTGTCACTTTACTACTAGAATTAGTGCATGTTAATATTACGTGTCCGTCAAGGAGTTATTGTTCAAATTTACCGACTTGATATTAATATTAGGGATTTTCATTTAAAATATGTTTATATAATATTGTTATATTTTTATTATTGATAATAAGTAAATTTTATTTCAAGTTTATGTATTTAAATATATGCTAAATTTTAAATTATATTTATTAGTAATTATCAAATATTTATATTAATTATAAAAAATAAACTAAATTATTCATAATTCTAAATACTTAAATATACAATTTTAAATTAGATCATTTATAAATTCTTATCAATAATTAACATTAAATAAATAAACAATGAAACTAAATCAAATTATAAAAATAAAATAAAATCTACTTTTTATGATTTTTATAAATTCTAAAAACCAGAAAAGATTAAAGTCAAATAAATATATTTTCTTTGCTAAATTTGAAAACAAAAACAAAATATCAAAATCATAAGGCCATATTTAGTTGGCAAGAAAGTAGAGTAAATTTAGAATATGATTTTTCGAAAAATAAATCTATAAAAAGTAACGATATTCACATAAATTCTAAAAGAAAAGTAGGGTGGATTCTTATTATAATGTCTGGTATGCAACAGTATTTTATAAAATTTAATTTAATTTTGACTTGTGTTTTCAATTATATCCCTACAAACCGAATAAAAATTGAAGTCGTTAAATAAGAAAAAATATGAACA
>JAOTIZ010000003.1:25263463-25279979 GCA_027123425.1 Erythroxylum panamense | reverse complement strand
ATTATGAAAAAAACAAAAACAGGAAATAAAGATCATTTTTATAGTTTTTATAATTTTTGAAAACTGGAAGAAACCAAAACCAAAAACAGAAACTAAAAACTCAAACAAACAAGATTTTTTTTTAAATTTAAAAACAAAAACTAAAAACTAAAAATAAAAATAAAAATGGAAACAAACACCCCCTAAAGAAACCATTTTTTATCTTTAAAATACTCTTTAGTGAACATTTAACGTGATTTTAATCAATTTTTAGTTAAAGAAACATGGATTGATCTTTGAAAGAAATTGAAAAATCTTTGTAAATGTGTTTTCAAACATGTTGGCCAACCAATGCTTAGGTGTCATTGACCAATGTACTGTTTATAGAGGTATTACTTGACCAATAGCCAAGTATAGTCAACTAATATATAGGAAATTTAAAAAAGTTATGTAAAGTAAGTTTGCATGTAATATTAGTCAATACATTAGTAAACCAATGTGTCAATTTGATCAATTAATATACCAAATTGGTAGATTGATATCATTATTACCAGCTACTAAAATTGGCTATTTTTAGCTAACGATATTTTGAAGCTAATATGGTATAAGTATTTTATACTTTAGTTATTGGGCATCTTATGAAATTTAGGGAATACAGTAACTCATTTACAAGGGTTCTGAGAATTTATAGGCATTCATTCATTGGTTGTTCATTGATTGAGAATCTTTTATGTATTAAAGAGAGCAAGTAAGGTTCATTCAAATTGTAAACATCATTTGGGCCTGGCTTTTCTTATATTTGGGTGATCTAAGAAGTGTTGAAGTTGCTCTTCACCTTTAAGGAAGATTGTACAAGGGTTCCTCTTTATACAAACAAAAGTTTGTTATAAAAAGGTTTCTCTTCACCTAGTTAAAAGAAGAGAATAGTAGAATCTCAAGATAGACTTAGGAAGTGGACGAAATCATCGCGTTTCCTATTTAATTTGAAATCAACTTAGGATCTTTATAGAGTCGAGAAAAGTTGTCTTAAATTCACTAAGACCCAATTCACCCTCCTTTTAGGTGCCATTAGGGACCAACAAGGAGTTATTATAGCATGCCTCTTTTATTATGATTTTAATAAAATTTTATGAAAGGATCTTTATATATATCTAAGTGCATCTACATCTTCATTTAGTTAAATGGACAAAATATTAGTAGGGAACTTTTCTTTAATGGAAATGATTATCCTTATTAGAAAACTAAAATAAAATTCTTCTTGGGAAATAAAAATATTAACTTGTTGGAAATTGTTTCAAGTTCCATTCATTCCTATAAAAGTTATAGATGATAGAAAAGTTCCCAAACAAGAGAAAGAATGGGATCCTCAAGATAAAATACTAATTTCGTCAAATAGTAAGCCTCTTCACATTTTGTTTTATGCATGAGAAAGAAATGAATTCAATAGAGTCTCTATATATGAAACTATTTATGAAATCTAGCATACTTTGGAAGTTACACATAAGGACATAAATCGAGTAAAGGAGAGTAAGGTGAACACGCTAACATATCAATATCAGTTATTTCAAATAAAGCATGATGAAAGAGTACATAGAATATAAACTAGATTTATTGACATTATCAATACTCTCAAAGGCTTAAGCAAGCCATACACTAGTGTTAAAATGGTAAGAAATTAGCTTAGGTATCTTCCTAAATCTTGGGAAGCCATGACAACAATGCAAGAAGAAAAAGACCTAAATGCATTACCATTAAAGGAACTCATTGGATCTCTAATCACCTACAAATTAAGGCTTAATAAGACTTAATAAGAAGAGATGATGTCTTTAATAAGGAAGAAATTATCTTTCAAAGCCTTAAAGGAGAAATCAAGTGAATAAAAAGAGACATCAACTAGTAAGAATGATGAGGAATACATTACCTTTATCATTAGGTGATTGAAGAAGTTACTGAGGAGAAATAACTTCTCCAAAAGAAAAGAATTCAAGGAAGGTAAGGTAGATTTAAACCACAAATCAATTAACATTATTTTTTATGAGACCTAGACACTAAATTTTTAAGAACCTCTCCTACAAAACAATGACAAATATAAGAGAAAAAAACAAATGAGAAGAGGGAAACAAAAACACGGAACTTAAAGCCTCCACTTGGAATGGCACAAGTAAGTTTGAAAGTGAGCATTCGAAAGAAGAAATAGCTCATATGTGTTTTATAAAAAAAAGATTTTGTGCTTTATAAATAAAGATTATGATGAGGTACTCCAACTCTATATCTTATGATAATGATATATTAAATTATCAAATGATTAACTATAAGCCCTCTTCCGATTTGAAAGAAAAGGTGAATATAATATTGTCCTCTTCCAAAAGCATGACCTCTGTAAGCCCTCTTCCATGCCAATTCCTCTTAGCCCATGCTTGTATAATCGGAAAAGTTGGCCTTTCCTCCATTAAAAAACCCACTAGGGTAGCTTCCCATGTTCTAGCACCTTGTTGTAATTCTTCTAAGCTAGGGGCCACCATAGTTCTCCCACCCTTCTCAACAGGAGGGCTGTAGATCAAGGAAGAATCAGAGTTGTCCCCAACTACTTGTTTCCAGGTTCTCCTTGCTCCATTTGCATTATTCTCGATAGCAAGTTTAGCTCCTTGAGGGACATCAATAACTCTTGCAGGGGTAGGGTTTGTTTTTGAGGAGGCAGAGGGGGATGAGTGTAGTCCAGTAGTTTGAGGCGGGGAGAGGAGAGTGGATTTGGGGATAGGGTTGGAGCTAGGCTTAAGGTTTGGGGAGGGTTTTAGAGAGGTTTTAGGGGATTTCTGTAGGAGAGACAGAAGAGGGAAATCTGAGTCCATGATTGTTGAGTTGAGAGAGAGTTTTGTGTTTTGTGTTTCTATTTTGCAGGTGCTGGAAGATTTGGGAGATGGGAGAAAGAGAAGGGAGAGGAAGGAGAAGATAGGAAAGAACAGAGGAAACAGAACGAGATAGAAGGCAGAGTGAGAATGGGAGCAGTCAGATGGCAGGTATGGTTACAAGAGGCTGGAAGATTAAGGCATGGTGAAGGGAGTCACCGGCGACCGCCCCCTCTCCTATTGTTGATTGTACAAAAAAGTGAAAACTAGCATATAAGTTCTCCAGATCAAAACCTTTTACAATCTTACCTTTTTCCACTAATTTGTGCCCATATGTTCGTAGATAGAAATCATGGTCTTGCATCCACAAAAAATCTAACCAAGTAGATGATCATTTGGAATCACCAGCTTTTAGCATCTCCAATAGAGTAGCAACAAAGAAGGGGTAATTATTTGATCAACCTTTCAAAAGGAGTTAGATCCCCTACAACTTAGCACCATATGGTCTTCGTGGTTGGTTATCCATGTGAATTGTAAATCATTTTGCTTATTATTTAAGTGTATCACTGGTTATTTCTCCTATTGATTATTATAATAATCACTCTTTAGACCGCCCTTGTATAGGAATAACTTCAAACTCTTTTATATCCTTTTCATATTTATCATAAGATGTTTTATCTCTTCCTTATTTTTATCTTGCAATAGCTTGTTTAAATTATTTTTTATATTTTTTACTAATAAGAACCAATGTTTGATTTAAATTTCATTGAGAACTTACTTGTATTTAATTAAAATAAAATTTGCTTAAATTAAAATAAAAAGATATTTCAATTAAATTATTATTATGTTTCAAATTGTATTACAATTGCATGTGCGCTTTATACTTCTGACGTGCCTATTTATATCAATTTGTAGAATTTATCGGGTAAAACACTTTAAATTCAATCTCAAATAGATATTATTATAACCTCTGTTATAATTCATTAAAACAATTTATTTTATCATACAACTTCTGCTCTTTATCATTTCTGCTGTGAAAATGTGGATTTACGCTTTTCTTATCTATGATTTTTGCTGTGGTTGAAAAGTTTGCATCTTTTACTTGAATGTATACACACTGTTCATTTGAACAGCATAAAAATCACATTGTAGCTAACAACTTTCTGGTAATTGCCAAACACACGGTATGTTCAACGTTAGATATCCAGGCCCATATGCTTTAAGCCGATTGGAAATGATGGAATTGACGTCACCGACTGTCCAATGTAGGTTGTAATTGGAAATGACAGAAGTCTTCAAGCCATCCACTGTCCAATGTAGGTTGTAATTGGAAATGACAGAAGTCTTCAAGCCATTTTGCAAGGTATTTTCGTGTTTCTAATGTGAATACACACAAGACAAAATAAGCAATGATGCCAAGGTCCATAATTCTTGGAAGTAAATGACAAATCTGAGACAGAACGAAGCATGAAAGATCCTCGGCATTTGCCATTGGAACAGATCATGTTACCCTCCCAAGGTATCTAAATGTCTATGCATTTCAGCATTAATAAGCAACAGAATCAAAAATTGCATCCCCGCCTCTATCTAATGTTTCTCAATTTCCATGTGAGGCTATTATATCAGCAATACACATATCAACCAAGATTAAGAATCCAAAGGCAGTTTTGAGACCATTAACGTTCTTCTTACAATTGCTCATTCACAACAAAATTCGACGCCATTTCATTCCAGAATAGGGCACATATAATGTTCAAATTTCCAGTTCAAAGCTGCACGTATAATGTTTGCTTAAGAATTCAATTGAAAGCAAGCAGAACCGCTGACTCTAAACCCCAGACTATTGGGATGTGCATTTAACACCAAAAATTTTCACTGGAAACAATGCCAGAAGGAAAGAACAATAATCTCACATTGTCCGCAAAAATCCACGAACTTCAATCAGAAAGTTGTTTACATTCTTTCTGAATCTTTGGTAATTCATACGATCAAGAGCAGAAGATAGCTGATTGGAGCTCATTAGGGACTGGAAAGCATTTGCTAGTCTTGACCTGAATGTAGGATTTGCCTGCCTCTGTATCAACTCATTCGCTAATTTCTGCAAAAGAAAATCAGGCATAGATTAATCCTTTGAAATCCATCCATCAATAACAAAGTATGCAGGAGCAGCCTGCCAGGTGCAGGTTGGGAGCAATTCTGAGAGACACTGCATTGCTTTTAAGTTTTCAATGTCTTCAATTATTTCTGAGTGACACAGTCAATTTACGTCAAGGGGTAGGCATGCTCCAATGGAGTATCACGATGCTAAAATTCCACACAGATTACCATCAAACTTAGTCATCAGTGACCTTGACCACTTGAAGCACAACCAGAAAACTGCCCCTCCAAGTTATGCAATACATTTAGAGAGCTATTTCGTAATACAAGTCTTCTGTTCTTGTGTCTAAATAAATAACAGAAGGGATGAGATTATTAACAACACATGATTCTTTGAGCACCAATTTGATTCTCATTTTCTTAACTAAAAACATACTCAACGCTACTGGATGAGGGGCAGAATCAAAACAATACTGGAAAAGCCCACAAAAATTACCTGGAATACAACTTGTTCACAAAGAATCAAGGGGAAAAGGGCATCTGCTGCAGGACTGACCAGGTCAGGACTGTAAGCAAAAAGAAATGACCTTAAGAGTAAGATAACATAAATGGCAGTGGCAGTAAAAGGAGAATCAACATATAACGTGGAAAGTAAATCGTTTATGAAGCTCAATATTGGTAACAAGGAAATTCACTCCAGGAAAAAGATCAATTACCTGTAATCATCAAAAAGAAGTAACTGCAGTAGCAACTTAAGTAAGCGACAAAAAACACCTTCCTGCAAATTGCCATGAGTGTCTTCAACACCAGTAGCATGTGCACCTAATCCTATCCTGCCAGCACCTGTCTCCTTGAAGTGGTAACAGGCAAGAGCTTTTAGAGCTTTTAGGCACATATTAACTACTTCTGTGTCCTGTACCATAAAAGTGCAATGCGAAAATAGATTAGCCACAATTCTCAAGGATCCAAACATACATATTACTTAGAGATTCTACCAAATTCTTGCCGTTAAAAAGCATATTAAAAGGATGCATACACTTTGGTTCAAGTTTTTGATTCAATAAAAAACAATCGCACAAACACAGAAGCTGCAATGAGCATACTCGCTTCAGCTTATGCATGGAGAAGTTCTTCCAAGGGATTTACAGAACATTCAGTATTTCTAAGAGGAAAATAGACTGAGAGAGAATAAGGATAGCCATCTACCTGATGATGAAGACCATGGTCTAAAGTTCCCAGAACATAAGCAAAAGCTTCATGACTTAGTTGTGCTAGTGTTTCAGGATAAACCTCCAACATATGTGATAGCAATGAGAAGTACTGGAGAATCACAGCCCAATTATCAATTTCACATAGATAAATATAAGCATTTTGTCTCGCTTAAAATAGAGAAGCTCTTACATCGTGGCAAAGCTTGGGGTATTTCAGTAGCTCCAAAGAAATATGGGGGGTAACTATATGAAGACCAAAGTAAATGACCTGCAGAATAAGTATTTCAGTAGCTCCAAAGAAATAAGAGGGATAACTATATGAAGACTGAAGTAAATGACCTGCAGAATAAGTATATTAGAAACCAATTAACTGATTTATATATACACATTTTACAACAAATTTACCTCGGAGATATTTGTGCCCTGTGCCTCTATAGAATCTGATGAGAAATCAACCTGAAATAGATATTGTTATTCAATAAGCTACAGAACAGTCAACACATCATTTGCACTGCAAATGGAGGAAATGGTACCAGATCTTTTGAACAAAGGTTTGAAAGAAGTTGAAGAAGAGCCCGTAAGTCCTTGTACTTGTCAGTTTTTGCCTCACTCAGTAAGCTGCTAGAAAGACTTAATGATATCTGGAGGAACAGTGAAAAAAGTTATATCGAGGACAGGAGTTATTTTTAAGTGACGCAACTGATTGGGCCCCATCAATACTCTAGACTCAGTAACCTGGATTATAATGACAAGAAGCCACTAATGATGCAGGTATTAGAACGTGAGATTTCATGTCCGCCTAGTGCAGAAAACTTGCCTTGCCAATATTGTGGGATGAGTAAAGCTGAAGCAAGCTCATGCAGAACTTAATAACTGCAGCAGTTTCTTGAGCCTCTAGGTAGGAAATTTGCCCATCCACCCAATTGACAACAAATTTAAGCAGCAGATAAACAACTGCAGACTAAGCAATTTCAAATGATTAGTATTTAAAAAATAATCAGTCTATTATATACCGAAAAACGAGTTACATGCAAGAATTAGAAAGTAAAATTAAAATTTCAAAACAGTTGAATCTGGCCCAAAATGCTTAATCAGTAAAATTGTTCTCACTGATTCCTTGTAGACAACAAGAAAGCAGTGTATGACAACATTTTTCAAATTTAAAAGGAACAAGAATGTTACCGTCAATATTACCCTTAATGATGCCTCATGTGAGACCAATTAATCATCATGCAACTCTGAATTTTCATACATTAAAGCATGTGAAACTAACGTTGGAAGTTGGGGAATAGGGTCATTGTTTCAAGTTAATGTTGTAAAAGCAAATTTACCAATGATAGAGTTTATAATATGTTGTGGTACCTCATGTTTGTAGACTTCAAGAAGAGTTAGAATAGGATTCATGACAGAAAATCCCATCTCACAAAGAGCCCTCTGAGTTCGAGGTTCTGTGGCACTGGCAGCTCCACGTAGCCGTTCCAATAAGCAACTCACCTACGATATTTGATCTATGTTACGATGGTAAAACAACAACTGAAGTTAATCAAATGATATAAAGCTTCATATGCTTACCGATAGAATGACATCTGGCTGTTGTGCAACATGTTTGAGGTCACTCTTGTTAGTCAATTCCAGAAGATACTTTGTCATGTCCATCATGAGATCCCTTACGTACCTTTATCAGAAGTAAGGAGACGTTAGACTGGAAAAGCTAGAACGACAAGGAAAATTCAACAGACTCACTGATTGGATGCCTCTGAATTTCTCATTCCATAAGCCGAAATAACAAGGGTTTGAGCCAATGAACGCTGAGATATAATGATAAAATTATGGTCAAAACACCAGCAAAGACAAAAAATGATATGCCAGATGTTTTAAATCACTACCTGATTAGCAGAATTCAACAAGAACAATGCTTTTTGATTGGCAAAAGCATTTGTTAGTTCACGCCATGAATCCTGCATAAAAATATCCAAAAGGATAAGTCTTACATAAACTTCTCTGGAAGATAACTTTGTCAAACAAATTTTTGTCCATCTTGACTCAAGAATCTGAGGAATGGGAGGAGATTTCTTTAACAAAAACAAGAATGTCACCATTCTACATGGATCATGAAAGTTAGAATACAGTATAAAGAGAAATAAGGATAGAAAACCCTAACATTGAAATGAATCATAACTGATAATGGTGAAGTGATAATATAAAAGAGAAAGTATGCTACTGACCAGTTCAACAAGGTGAATACAAACATTTTTTCGTCGCACAAGAGCGTGAAGTAATTGGTAGCACGTGAGTGCCTATCAAGCAAGAAAAAACAGGAAAGTTGTAACACCTTTTTCAAGACCAAAAATTGGGAACAGAGATTGAATTCAACATTGTAATTGAGAGGCAGGATTATTTTCCCCTCTGATCAGCACCTTAAATAAATGATACTGTTGGTGAACTTTGTAGAGACTATAAATGATTGTGAATGTCATTTCAAAAGAGGTAATATGCGATTGCAAAATGAACTGAATAACTGAGATAAGAACACCAAGATGAATGTATCTGCAATAAAATCGTTTGAACTACTTGTTATGTCAACATTATGCTTTCCCAGAGAAAATAGTTCGTTTCTTTGAAACTGCCTAATCCAAATGTATGCCATGCAAGCCTGATGCAACATCTACTTCAGGCCCATGATGAAGATGAAAATGTGATGCGTATGGAAGTTACAAACAGGAAACAAGAAATAAACAAGAATCTAATGTGGAATAGTCCTATAATCTGTACCTGCAAATCTTTTTCCCCAGGATATGACGTAAGTGTTGTCACTGAGATACGAACAATAATGTCAAGCACAACTTTTCCCTGGTTGTGCTCTCCAAAAAAGCTGAGCAAAGCTTTTCTAGATTGCAACTGCCGAAACTCAGCCTCATGACCTTGTCCTGAACAGAAATTAATGTCTCCGAATTCTTCGGCCATTAGATAGGTATGAGACCATCTGGCAAGAAACCATATAACAGCCTACAAAGGATGCGAACTCACAAAAGTGGTACAAGTACTGGGGCCAGGTAAAATATAATGAAGCTTCCATAAAATCAAAATATAAGAAGTAAACATAAACATATTAAATAAGAGAAAATTAAGAAAAAATCTAATTACTATTAAGGTAATCAGAAATAGTTGTTTTTCACACAGTTAGGGAAATGTAAAAGACATCTTAATCAAGGCCATGTATAATCTTCCATGTAGGTAGCAATGACATGTATAGTCTCAATAACGTGGCAAAATGCAAGTAACAGGAATATATGTCAATCGGACACCTGATGCCTGTGTCATTCCTTGCAAGAGAACAAGCATGATTGGCCCAAGATAGATTAGCACAACAAATATCAAGACTTATGTTACAAATAGCTGAAAACACAGTATTTACCATAGATTGCACAGCAAGAGTCAAAGACGCCAAGTCAGATACAACTGAAATAGGTATAAAGCATCTTTAAAATGCTGGGTACCTCCAAAAGGCGAGGACTGAAAATTGATGCCCTCATTTTAGGATCTAAACTTTGCTCAGCAAATTTAATAACCGAACTGCATGAGAATAATAATATAAGTCAAATGAATAGTTGATTCTGATTGCATGCAGATTCAGGAGAAATTGTGGAGATAAAATGATAAATAACACCATTTATCAAAAAACTTTGACAAAACTACCAAAATTGTTGAGCAAACAGTATGATGATAGTATTAATATTGACAAATTCAATAGATAAACATAAATATAAATATATAATCTAATACATTTCCGAGTTGTATATTAGTCGTATACCTTTTTAGGAAAGTCAATTTCTTGATATCCAAAAGATTGTGAGATCCTAGGATAATGTTCTCTTTTCCTAAGAGAGTGTGGAATCCTCGGAGGCTGCTTCTCCTTTCCTAGGAGAGTGTGGAACCTTAAGAGATTGATTCCTATTCTTAGAGATTGTTTCTTATTTTTCTTCATACAGTAAGGTGTACATATAATCATGTCATTCGAAATCATTTAGACAAAGAAAAATCATTTTCCTTCTATTTCGAGTCATGGTATCAAAGTCCTAGGAATTTTCCTAAAGAATTCTTCAAGCAGCCTTTGTTACTGCATTTTTCATCGAACTTCATTCTTCTATTTTTTTCTTGTGCCCAATATGTCTACATCCAAAATTACCACTCCCAAATAAGATGAAGTGTGGATAAAATAGGTTTTAATAGTGAGGAGATTCAGAAACTAAGGAATTTATAAGGATATCTTGAGAGGCTCTCTAGTGCTAGTTCTTTGGCTCTCTGGGGAAACCTTTGTTGATATTATAGAACTAATAAGCCAATTATCCTAGAGATAATTAGTTGATTGTCTATAGATAATTACTTGATATTCTATTAATTAGTTGAGATTTTATTACTTAGAGAATAAATTGATTCTTCTTAATTTAAGAAGGTGATTAGCACTGTATTGTCCCATATATTCCTAGTACTATTCATAGAAAAATTAAGGAAGAATTACTTTGTCTTCTAGGAACCCCCATTTTTCCATAGAGGTTTCTTTTCTTCATGGTATCAGAGCCACAACTCTTCTACAATATTTTTTCCTTTCTTCATTCAAATTAGTCCTAAATGGACTATGGCTTAGAGATAACTGGCCAACGGAAAAACCCCTCACCCTTTAATGATGATTTCAACAGTTCAAGTGTGACTAATCTAGGTGTTATGATGGGAAACATACGATGAAATTGTGGTCTTCTTTGCTCAAACTTGCGTTTTCAATTGACGAATCACATGTTGAATGGCCAAAATTACCTAGAATGGTCACAAACAATAAAGTTGGCCATTGACGGTAGAGGAAAACTCAGGTATTTGACTGGAGAGACAACAAGGCCTAGTTTGTACGATCCAAATATGGCAATATGGAGATCCAAAAACTCTTTGATCACAGCTTGGTTAATTAATTCCATGGAACCTGCAATCAGAAAACCTCATATGTTTCTGCCAACAGCTAAAGATGTACGGGAAGGGGTTCGAGAGATGTATTCTGATATTGAAAATTCTTCTCAAATTTTTTAACTAAAAATGAAGCTATGCAAGGCCAAGCAAGGACGCCGTAACGTTACAGTGTTTTACAATGAACTTGTTGCAAAAATTGGACCTATGTTATGAAAATGATCGGGACCGTCCGAATGACAGTGTTCGAAATCAAAAAAGGGAGGAAAACGATAAAGTTTATGTTTTTCTTGCAAGATTGAATCAAGAATTGGATGAAGTCAAAGGCCAAATTTTGGGGAGAAAGCTTTTACTCTCTATCAAAGAGGTTTTCATGGAAGTAAGGAGAGAGGAGATGAGGTGGAAAGTGATGATTGGCAACATCAAATTAGAGGTTGAAGGCTCTGCGCTCATGACGAAAGGAATAGACTAAGGGAGAAAAAAAAACAAAAAGACATGGTGTGATACTGTAACTGTGATTCACACCTCCGAAAACATGCTTAAAAATTCATGGGAAGTCGAAAAATTGGGAGAAAAAGCAACTCAGAGACAATCATACCTCCCAAACCAATACTTTTAAATTCGGGCCCGAAACGTCTTTTGGCACATAGTCTTTCACAAAGGAACAAATAGAGCAAATCTGTAAAATTCTTTAGTTTCAAAATTTCTCTAGTCCAAATCCTAACTGTTCTTTTGTTCAAAAAGGTACTTATCTAACTGCCTCTTGTTTTGGTGTCAATTCAGATCATTCTCAGATAACTGATTATGAGGCAACAAATCATATGATTGGGTTCTATGGAAACAGAGAACTCGATAATTCTTGTTTTTATTGAATTAGTTTGCAAGACTACTACATCTCTATTTATACAAGTGTGATCCTAGTATATGCAGATGGAATAAAATCCTATACAAAATAAAATCCCTATACAATAGCAGAATAAATCACTAGAGATTAGGATCTGATTTTCCCACATTCAAATCCCTAGAAGTTAGGAACTAATTTTCCCACACTCCCCCTCAAGCTAGTAAATGGATGTCATCCATTCCAAGCTTGGAGATCAATCGTTGAAATGTTGCTTCGGACAAACCCTTAGTAAGCATATCATCAATTTGATCACTCGTAGAGATAAAAGGAGAACAAATCAAACCACTGTCGAGTTTTTTTTAATAAAATGTCTGTCAACTTCAATATGCTTCGTACGATCATGTTGCACTGGGTTATGAGCAATACTAATAGCTGACTTATTATCAAAAACAAGTTTCATTGGACCTTCCCATTTAATTCTGAGATCATCTAAGACTATCTTCAGCCACAAAAGTTCACAAATTCCAAGTGCCATAGATTTGAATTATGCTTTTACACTAGACCTGGCAACTACATTCTACTTTTTAATCCTCCAAGTTATAAGATTACCTCCTAAGAAGGTACAATATCCAGAAGTAGATCGCCTATCAACTGAAGATCCTGCATAGTCTGCATCTGTATAGCTTTCAAGGATCAATTTCTCTCCTTTCTTGAACATCACTCCTTTTCCAGGAGACCCCCTCAAATACTGCAAAATTCTATTCACAGCTCTAAGATGAGTTTCTTTTGGATTGTGCATAAACTGACTAACAACACTCACAACATAGGCAATATCAAGCCTAGTATGAGATAAGTAAATAAGTCTTCCAACAAGTTTTTGGTAAGAACCTTTATCAACAGCCATATCCTTTAGAAATTCACCTAATCTACGATTTTGTTCTATAGGCGTATCTACAAGTTTACAACCCAACATAACTATATTTTTCAAAAGATCTAACATACATTTTTGTTGAGAAATGAAAATTCCATTCTTAAAGCGAGCAACCTCAATACCAAGGAAGTATTTGAGTTTCCCAAGGTCTTTGATCTCAAACTCCTTCACTAACTGTTGTTTCAAGTGTTCCATCCCTTCAAAATCATCTCCTGTGACAATAATGTCATCCACGTACACAAGAAGAATGCACACTCCCCCTGAAATAGAATGTTTCACAATGAGAGCAAGACTTTAGTAAACCTTCCAAACCAAGCTCATGGAGATTGGTTGAGTCCATACAAGGCCTTTCTCAATTTGCATACCATGCCCTTTTCTATTGATGAGGCAAAGCCTGGAGGAATCTCCATATACATTTCTTCTTCAAGATCACCATGAAGGAAAGCATTCTTGACATCAAACTGTTGAAGTGGCCAAGAAAAATGGGCAGCTAATGACAGTAAAATTCTGACTGTATTCATTTTATCCACAGGAGCAAAAGTCTCCAAATAATTAATCCCATGAGTCTTAGTATATCCTTTAGCTACTAGCTTGGCCTTGTACCGTTCTAATGTGCCATCAGAATTGTACTTTATAGTAAACACCTATCGACATCCAACAGGCTTCTTGCCACTAGGTAGTCTCACCAGATCCCAAGTGTTGTTCTTCTCAAGTGCATCCATCTCAACCTGCATAGCCTTTTTCCAATTTTCATCCCCTAATGCTTCAGATAATGTTTTGGGAATAGGAATAGCATGAAGATTAGCAAGGAAAGTTTGATGGTGAGGAGATAAAGAGGAATAAGACACATACAAATTGAGTGGGTGTTTAGTACATGCTCGTGTCCCTTTCGAAGAGCAATGGGAACATTCAAATCATCCAAAGGGGTAGAAATATTTACCGGCATATTAGTAGGAGCAGAGTCGGATGATGGGGCATGCTCAGTCGTAGGTAATGGTTCCTTCCTTCTGGAATAAACCTGCAATGGAAGAATAGAATTTTGGGTTGGTTCCCACCTAGTAGGCAAAGGTGTAGGTTCAGGTGAAGACGTAGAAGGGATAATATCCAATGTATTTGCTAGTTCTTGAAGAGGGGAACTAGTGGGTGGAAAATCAAGAAGAAACAAATCGCTATCCTCACTATTTGGTAAGTGGTTATCCTCTGAAGAATAATGATTGGTAAAATAAGGTTGAGTTTCAACAAAAGTGACATCAGCAGAAACAAACACTTTTTGGGTAAGAGGATTGAAACATTTATAACCCTTTTGAGTAGGGGAGTAACCTATGAAAACACACTTGTGAGCTATTGGATCAAGTTTATTTCTGTTTGGAGAATGCACATGAACAAATGCCACACACCCTAAAATCCTTGGAATTAAATGATTTGAGATAGGATGGTTTGGAAAAAATTGTGAAAGAATTTGCATAGGACTCTTCAAATCAAGAACTTTTGTAGGAAGTCTACTTATAATATGAGTGGCAGTGAGAACTGCTTCTCCCCAAAAATGTTTTGGGACATTGTTTTGAAACAAAAAAGCTCTTATGACAGCAAGGAGATGACCATTTTTCCTTTTTGCCACACCAATTTGTTGAGGTTTGTAAACACATGAGGATTTATGTACAATGCCGTGTTTCTGAAAAAAAAAAAGGAAGATAAGTTTTGATTGAAAAAGTCTTATGCATTATCTGATCGAAATCTTTTAATTCCTACCCCAAATTGAGTTTTGATCATGTTATAAAAAACAGGAAATATATGACTCACATCAGATTTATGTTTTAAGAGAAAGATCCAAGAAACTCGAGTGCAGTCATCAATAAAAGATACAAACCATCTAGCCCTAGAAATATTAGTCACAGTAGATGGTCCCCAAATATCACTATGAATAAGATCAAAAGGTGTCAAATATGTTTTCTTATGAATGGGAAAAGAAGCACGTTTATGCTTGGCCAACTCACAAACATCACAATGGAATTGTTCAATAGATATGTCTTTAAATAAAGAAGGAAACATGACTTTCAAAACATTAAAAGAGGGATGTCCAAGTCTACGGTGTTGAAGCCAAATCTTATTTTTCCTAAATTCTAACATATCAGAAAGAAAAGCAACGGGTGACGAACCTTGAATGCTACTTTGTTCACTACATGGCTGGTCAAGATGGTAGAGACCATTCCTTTCCTTAGCATGCCCAATCATCCTCTTCGTGCTCCTTTCCTGAAACACACAATAAGATGGAGAGAAAAGAGCATCGCAATTAGAATTTGAGGTCAATTTATGGATGGAAATAAGATTAGTGCATAAGTTTGGTACATGAAGAACATTTTTTGATGTGAGGAATTTATTCAAACACACATCTCCTTGACCAGCTACGGTTGTAGCTGATCCATCAGCTGTAGTGATTTTTCTATTGCTTGGACAAGGTGTATATGAGATGAAGTTATGGGAGGAGTTGGTCATGTGATCTGTAGCTCCTGAGTCAATGACCCAAGAGTTGGGAAGGACAGTATCTGAAGCACTAAATGAATGAGAAGAGGAAACAGGAATGTACGGAGAAGAAGTACTTGAGAATACCAACGCACTAGTACCTGTTAAGGATTGGGATTTTTGTTTCTCCAATGTATTCAACAAGCCCCTAAGTTTCTCTATTTCCTCATTATTGAAGCCGACACCATGAGAACTAGCACTCTTCACATTTATAACTGCATGTGCTTGTCCTTGCTCTTTTAAGTGTCCGCTCTTCATATTTGTGGCCTTTCCATGAACTTCCAACACTTCTCTCTAGTGTGTCTAGATTTTTTGCAAAAAGTACACCACAAGGTGTCTTTGTTGACAATTTTGGAAGCATTGTTTTGTTCAATACGGATGTTCTGCTCTTTACTGCTCTTAGAAACTAGCGCGGAGCTATCCACGGCTAGTGTGTCAACCATAACCCCTCTCCTACCCTCTTCAACTAGGACAATCGCAATTGCCTCATTTAATGAAGGCAATTCTTCTTTTCCAAGGATTTGCACCTGTACTGCATCAAATTCCAAATTTAAGCCAGCCAAGAAATCATAAATTCTGTCTCTTTCAACAAACCGTTTAATGATACAAACATCCTCACTGCACTTCATTTGAATACACTGGTAATGATCCATCTCCTGCCATAAATTTTTCAAAAAATTAGAATAATCTGTGACAGAACGATTGCCTTGTTTGGTATTAGAGATTTTAGTTTTAATCTCATAAATATGATCAACATCATGAACCTTTGTATAGGTTTGTTTAATAGCATCCTAGATTTCTTTAGCTCTTCCCAAAAACATACAAGTATCACTAATTTCAGGTAACATTGAATTCCAAAGCCAAGACATTACCATAGAATCTTCCATATCCCATGCATCAAATTTTGGGTCACCCTCTTTTGGACCTATACTGACACAACCTGCCTTTTTAGGTCGTGTTGGCACTAGGGAATGGGTAGGCTTAATGCCAACAAAGAGAGCTACGAATCTGTCTCCATGACAGCTTAACCTTCAAAACCCTAGGTTTTGGTTTAACCTCCCAAATCACCATAAAAACGAAATTCCTTCAAGAATAAGTGTCATTAGACATCAAGGAACAAGAATCCATCATCCAA
>JAOTIZ010000003.1:25242366-25263363 GCA_027123425.1 Erythroxylum panamense | reverse complement strand
CAATTTAAACTAAAATAAATAAATTAAATTTAAATTAATTATTTTTATCTAAGTTAAAATTTTAAGAGATTAATAGAAACATTTCTCAAAATAATTTTATTTTAATTTAATATATTAAAAATATAGTTTCAATTTTTCAAATTTAAAAAATTAAAATTAAAATAACACAAAATTTATATTTCTTTAAATTGGAAATCAAATCGATATACCAATTTCATAGTAAGATTGTTAGTACCACATTTGAGAAAAAAAAACTTTTAGTGTAATCTAATCAAATTCATTTATTATTGAAAAATTGTATTGAGACAATTTTCAGTGCTTCTAAGACTTAATAAAAGATATAAAAGAAAATAATGGTATTGCTTTGTATTGTTCCATCTAAGTTTTTATGAAAATATTTAATAAAATATTAAGATATAAATAGCTAACACTCAAGTGTTTATAATTTTTTAAGTCATACTAAATAATTAATTTTATACATAAACAATCAATGCTAAATAATTAATTTTATCAAACAATAATATTAATTTGTTGCTAGTAAAACTGTAATAAAATTAAAATCAGCTAATAGCTGATATTTATAATCAACACAACACTCGGTGTAGGCACCGCCTAATCCTTATTTTCAACCAAAACAATAAAGAACTTTATTACTTACAGATATGAATGCTTTTCCAAATCTCAAAACTGAACGTTTGCCCACCTGGGATTTAGCGCAATTCCCATATGTCGTCTCTACTCACCAGTTTCAAAGCCTTAAAAGAGACCCTTAAGCCTTGCACTAATCTCTCCGCCTCGTCATCTTCTCCTTCCACGCAAGGCCCGCATCCTTCAGCGCTCCCCCGGAAGCCACCAAAATCCTCTCTTTCACAGCAGCTGCAACGCCTTGGAGATCCTTGGTTTTCTTTCCCACAAGAATCTCTGTCACAAGAGGCGAAAACACACAAATCCCAGAAGTCTTTTGAGGTTGAAAACCAATCCAAAGGTGGAAACTTTGAGAATTATGAAGAGGAAGAGGACGCAGACAAAGAATTGGAGGATTTTGAAAGACCCAAAATGGGTCGGTTTCACTTCGATCATACCGGACCCTTTGAACCATTACCGCTTTCACCACCTGGAGAGCTTCCTATTGTACAGGTTTGTTAACAAATGCCTTGATTCCTCCCACTGTCTTCATATCATTTTTTCACCTTCCCTTACAGCATTTTGATTATGTATGTGATTGAGAATTATATGAAAAGGTCCTAACCTTTATCTTCCTTGTGTGACCATACTTGTAGAATTGAGTCCTCTTTAGAAATGAACGTTTTCTTTAATCCCTTTTGTATTTCTCCATTTGACTTTCTTTTAAATATGTTAGATTAATTTAATAATTATAAAGTTGTGGTTGATTCTAATATAAAGTGGACCCAAGATAATAGTTTATAGTCATTATGATTTTATTATAATTAATAAGAACCCTTAATTAAGTTAGCAATTCTCAAAGAAAATATACGATCTTGCACCATTGAAAAAGGATGAAGAAAAGCAAAAAGAGAGAGTGGATAAACTTCTTTGCATAGAGAAGATGTTCACAACCAAAAGGATTAAGGATCTATCATTGTAGGCACATATTAAATATGGACCAAGGTTAGTATTTTTTCCCTCTCTTTTATAGCATGAATCTTAATTGAATGGGTTGAATCAATCATATTATAGATGATAGAGAATTTTAGACTTGAATATTATTTAGAATATTATCGAGTCAATTTACTTGTGGTATCAAAGCAAGATTATGACACTTTGATTTGTATTAAAGTTACCTTAGGATTCATGGTAGCCATTAATATTGCTTAAGGTTATAGAATGCATTTAAAATTATTTTATTGCTTCCTCAATAATTTTTCTGTTCAACAAATTCAAAGCAATAGGAGGTGAGAAAAGACAGAGTTTTTTGGTTGTTATAAGCAGTGGACTAATCTCACTATGCATCTTAAAGGCTCTCGTGGGACCATAATTGTGTTCATAAATGTTGTTTGCTGGACATCGTGTTATTATGTTCGTATATGTTTTGTGCTAGACATCGTGTTTTCTGTTTTGAAAAACAAAAGGTTAAAGAAAAGTCAACTATGTTGTGTTCATGGGGCATACCATCAAAAGACTTTACGTTTGTACTTAGTAATGGTTGCAAGCTTCTTAGCAATTAATGTTAGGTTCTTATCCATAATGCCTAACTGAAATTAGATTTGCTCAGTGTGATAAAAGTGAACTCAATAATGTGTTGTATATTGAATTGATTTGCAAGACTACTACATCTCTATTTATACAAGGTGATAGTATATGCAGATGGAAATAAAATCCTATACAAAAAATAAATCCCTATACAATAGCATAATAAAATCCCTAGAGATTAGGATCTGATTTTCCCATATTCAAATCCCTAGAAGTTAGGAACTAATTTTCCCACACTCCCCCTCAAGCTGGTAAATGGATGTCATCCATTCCAAGCTTGGAGATCAATCGTTGAAATGCTGCTCTGGACAAACCCTTAGTAAGCATATCAGCAAGTTGATCACTCGTAGAGATAAAAGGAGTACAAATCAAACCATTGTCGAGTTTTTCTTTGATAAAATGCCTGTCAACTTCAATATGCTTCGTACGATCATGTTGCACTCGGTTATGAGCAATACTAATAGCTGACTTATTATCACAAAAAAGTTTCATTGGACCTTTCCATTTAATTCTAAGATCATCCAAGACTATCTTCAGCCACAAAAGTTCACAAATGCCAAGTGCCATAGATCTGAATTCTGCTTCTGCACTAGACCTGGCAACTACATTCTACTTTTTACTCCTCCAAGTTACAAGATTACCTCCTAAGAAGGTACAATATCCAAAAGTAGATCGCCTATCAACTGAAGATCCTGCATAGTCTACATCTGTATAGCTTTCAAGGATCAATCTCTCTCCTTTCTTGAACATCACTCCTTTTCCAGGAGACCCTTTTAAATACTGCAGAATTCTATCCACAGCTCTAAGATGAGTTTCTTTTAGATTGTGCATAAATTGACTAACAACAGTCACAACATAGGCAATATCAGGCCTAGTATGAGATAAGTAAATAAGTCTTCCAACAAGTTTTTGGTAAGACCCTTTATCAACAGCCATATCCTCTGGAAATTCAGCCAATCTAAGATTTTGTTCTATAGACGTATCTATAGGTTTACAACCCAACATACATGTATCCTTCAAAAGATCTAACACATATTTTTGTTGAGAAATGAAAATTCCATTCTTAGAGCGAGCAACCTCAATACCAAGGAAGTATTTGAGTTTCCCAAGGTCTTTGATCTCAAACTCCTTCACTAACTGTTGTTTCAAGTTTTCCATCCCTTCAAAATCATCTCCTGTGACAATAATGTCATCCACATACAAAAGAAGAATGCACACTCCCCCTTTTACCACATTCAAATCCCTAGAAGTTAGGAACTAATTTTCCCACAGGTTCTCTAAATTATTTTCTTCCTATAGTCCTTGTGTAGAAAATCAAAGAGAAAAAAATAGCAGATAGTTCCTACTCAGCAATAGCTGGGAAAGGATCAATTGTTCTTTCCCTTGATTTTACACTTCACAATGTTCTTAATGTTCCTAAATTGTCCTGCAATTTGTTCTCAATCAGTAAAATAACTAAAGTCAACGTACCCAGT
The DNA here is from genome assembly GCA_027123425.1 of Erythroxylum panamense. NCBI lineage: Eukaryota > Viridiplantae > Streptophyta > Magnoliopsida > Malpighiales > Erythroxylaceae > Erythroxylum > Erythroxylum panamense. The sequence goes on along the minus strand of JAOTIZ010000003.1, from coordinate 25,259,677 downwards.
GCACAAGGCTTCCCGCTTCGGAAAGGATCATAATGTACGCAGCTTTCCTTTTGTATTTTTACAAAGAGGCTATTTCCATGACTTGAACCTGTGATCTTATGGTCACAAAGAAGCAACTTTACCAGTTACTCTAAGGCTCACCCTTACTATTAATAACTATTAACCAAAATTGTCGAGCTAATTTTTCTTCATGTGATTGTCAATTTTAGGATTTGAACATAGGGAAGATGATTGGCAAAGCTAAACGAGTTGGAGGTCTCTATTTCCTTGAAAATGGATATGACTCAAATAGGCAGTCCTAGAGAACTTGTCTTAATTCTATTTCAATACTTCGTGAAAATAAAATTATGTTATGGCATTTTAGATTTGGACGTCGAAGTTTTCATTATATCACACATTTGTTTTTGAAGTTTTTTACAAATAAAGATCTATCTTCATTTTAATGTAAATTTGTCAAATTGCTAAACATCATCAAATATCTCTCCCAGCACAACCTTACAAGGCCACAAAACCCTTTGCTATAATCTATAGTGATATTTAAGGACCTTCGAGAAAAAAAAAACTAGAAAAAATGGTTCACCTAATGGAAGTATTTCCCAGACCTTCTGAAAGAAATTGGGATGAGTGGATGTAAACTATCAGATACTCCTATTGAATTCAACTTAAAGAAGTTAAGGAAGGAGTCCCAATAGATACAGGTTGATATCAACAACTGGTAGAAAAGCTAATATATTTATCTCACACCAGACTAGATATTTCCTTTGCTGTCAGTGTGGTAAGCCAGTTTATGCATATTCCCTATGAAGAACACTTGGAAGTAGTGTACAAAATTTTAAGATATTTAAAGGGAACTCTGGGGAACAAAAGTGATCAAAGGAGAGTTGAAGTCTACACTGATGCAGACTTGGTAGGTTCTTTTACTAACAAAAGATCAATTTCTAGGTATTGCACATATTTGGGGGAAATCTAGTAACCTGGAAACTAAAAAACAAAATGCGGTAGCCAGAAGCAGTGCGGAGGTAGAATATAGGGCAATGGCTTAAGGAATTTGTGAAGTAATTGGGCTTAAATGAGTAATGGAAGAACTGAAGGAACCAGTGAAGCACCCAATGAAGTTGTTTTGTGATAACAAAGTAGCTATCAATATCGCTAACGATCGAGTTCATCATGAACGGACGAAGCATATGGAGATTGAGACATTTTATAAAAGAAAAACTTGAAAGTGGACTCATTTGCATACCATTTGTACGTACAACACAACAAGTTGTTGATATCTTGAAGAATTGACTTTGGCGCCACAAACCATATGAGTCACTCCTTACATTTAGTTCGTACCTATACCTCATGCCCTAGATAAAGGAAGATTGTAGTGGCCAATGTTCTCTTAGCTACTATTGCAGGAGTAAGAGATGTATATATTACACCTTCTCTCTGTCTAGAAAACATTCTTCATATGCCAAAACTATCAGCCAACCTTGTGTCTATTCAAAAAACTTACACACAACCTTAAATGTTATGTAATTTTTTTCTCTTCTTATCGCAGTCTTCAAGATCAGGGTTTGGAGAGGAGGATTGGACTTTTTAAGGAAAAGAACAGTCTCTATCATCTTGAATCTTCTAAAAAAAATCACGAATAATTTGTCCATGTCATTTTTTAGTACTTCAAATAAAGATGTCATTTGGCTTTACCATTTACGCCTTGGTCACCCATACTTCAGAGTTTTAAAAGTTATGTTTCCAAATTTGTTCAAAGTTATGTCCTCATCCTTTTCATTTCATACATAGTGACATTTAGGGTCCCTCTACTATTTCTAATATTTCTAGGACTCGTTGGTTTTATCTCCTTAATGGTTGATTGTACTCAAGTTACATGACTTTTCTTACAAACAAAAATCAGATGTTAGCATTTTTTTCCCCCTAAATTTTATTCCATGACTCAAACAATTTGGGGATAAGATTAAAAGTTTTAGGTCAGAAAACGCTACAAATTATTTTAATCAGATTTTGTCCGCCTACTTTCAAATATAGGGAATTATTCATGATTCATCATATGTTGACACACCTCAACAAAATGGGATAGTTGAGAGGAAAAATGGATGTTTCCTCAAAGTAACTCAGCTCTACTCTTTCAAGGGAATGTTCCTAAATCCTATTGGGAGGAGGCATCGACTGCCTCATATATGATAAATAGACTTCCCTCACGTGCGTTAGAAGAGCCTTAATACATATTATCTGAACTTCAAAACCTCAAATGGGCTTGCTTAGTCCTAGGATATTTGGTTGCACTACCTTTGTACATGTTTACAGTCGCAGAGGAAAGTTAGATCCTCGAATCATCAAATTTGTCTTCCTAAGTTATTCACCTACACAAAAAGGGTTCAAATGCTACAACCCTTCATCACAAAAGTTTGATACATTATCTAATATCACTTTCACTAAAAACAAAAAATATTTTACCAAGTCCTACCTTCAAGGGGTGACATCAATGATGGAAAATAGTATTTTTTTTTAGTTTTTTGTCCCATTTGACCTTCTTGTGTCCATCCCAAACTCATCGTCAATCTCTAGTCCTATGTCTACCTAGAAAATATGGAAATATCTCTTGTTTCCATCTATGTTTCTTAAGACTTTTCAATATACTTACAGGTGTATTTCAGAAAAGAAACTATTCTAAACTTGAAACAAGTCCAAGAATTTAGTGCAAACTCTAAAAATTAGTTCACAATAAGAACTGATCCTCCTTCACATACACAATCAGTTGAAAAAATCACGGATGGTTTCACTTTTCTATTGATGTTAGGAAAGGTACTAGAGAGTGCACCAAGGGACCACTATACCCATTGTCCCATTATACATCACTTAAATACTTGTCACCAACCTACAAAAAATTCAATGTGTCTGAATACCATTTTTGTTTATGAGGCATTGTCAAAAAGGGCCTAGAGGAATGCTATGAGATAGAAAATGGATGTGCTAGAGAAGAGCAGAACATGGGAGATTGTTGATAAATCAAAGGGAAGAACATAGTGATTGTAAATGGATCTTCACACTAAAATATAAGGTTGATGAATTAGTAGAGAGATATAAAGCACGATTAGTTGCTAAAAGGTACACTCAAACTTATGTGGTTGATTACTAGGAGACATTTTTTCTATTAAAAAAAAAGAATACTATGAGGATATTTTAATCCTTAGGAACTCAATTTGATTGACAACTTCTGCAACATGATGTGAAAAATACCTCCCTTCATTGAGATCTAGATGAAGAAATCTATATGAACATTCCACCGGAATTTGAAGAAAAAATAGGTAATAAAGTTTGTAGGTTGACATAGGTAATAAAGTTTGTTGGTTGAAAAAAAGCCTTATATGGGTTGAACAATCTCCCAAAGTATGGTTCAGTAGATTTGCTAAAGTTATGAAAGGGTCGAGATATAAACAAAGCCAAGGTGATCACACTCTTTCATCAAGTACACATCTATAAAGGAATGGCAGCATTTTAATGTATGCTGATGATATTATTGTAACTGGAAATGATGAAAAAGAAAAATAGGAATTAAAGCAACGACTGATCAAGGAATTCAAGATAAACAAGCTTGGGAAATTGAAGTACTTCGTTGATATCGAGGTGGCATATTGATCGCAAGGAATTTTCATATCTCAACGAAAATATGTGATTGATCTCTTGAAGAGGACATGAAAGATTGGGTGCAAACCGGTCTCTTCCCCAATGGAACCAAATCATAAGCTTGGAGAATCGAAAGAAGAACCATTTGTTGATAACAGTTGTACCAGAGGCTAGTAAGCAGGCTCATATACCTTGCTTAAACTCAACCTAATATAGCATACTCAGTAAGCATAGTTAATCAATTCATGCATGAACCCAGAGACTCATATCTATGATTTGCATATAGGCATTGCCTTACTTAAAAGTCAAACTAGGGAAAGGAATTATATTCAGAGGAATAATCATCTCACCCTAGAAGCCTATACCGATGCGAACAATGTAGGATCTTTAGTGGACTGAAGATCAACCGCAAGTTACTATGCTTCCCTTGGAGGTAATTTGGGGACTTGGAGGAGTAAGAAACAAAATATTGTGGCTATGTCATCAACAGAATCAGAGTTTAGAGTAATTACTCGAGGCTTTTGCAAGTTGTTATGGTTGAAGATTATTCTAGATAACTTGAAAGTTAAGTGGGAAGGTCCTATGAAGCTCTATTGTGACAACAAATCAGCCATCAATATTGCACATAACCTTATTCAACATGATAAGACAAAAAACAATTGAGATTGATAGACATTTGGTCAAGGAAAGATTGGAGGAAGGGTTTGCTTATAGGTCATATATTCCATCAGGAAGCCAACTAGCAAATCTTCTAACAAAGGGATTGAATAGTTCCAAGTGTTCATGATATTATTTCCAAGATGGGAATGGAAGAAATATATTTCTCAGCTTAAAGGGGAGTGTCAAGTTGTATATTAGTTGTATACCGTTTTGGGAAAGTCAATTTCTTGATATCCCAAAGATTATGGGATCCTAAAAGACTGTTCTTGTTTCCTAGGAGACTGTGGAATCCTAGGAGACTGTGGTTCCTTTCCTACGGGAGTGTGGAATCCTATGAGACAATTTCCTTTCTTAGGAGTGTGTTGAATCCTGGGAGATTGATTCATATACTTAGAGATTGTTTCCCATTCTTCTTCCTACACTAAGATGTATATAACTATTTAATTCTAAATCATTTCTAAGAAGAAAAAAATCATTTTCAAGAAAAAAATCATTTTCCCTTCTACTTTGTATCATCTATTAAGTTAGAAGTAACCAGCTTAAGCTAAAGAATAAATGGCCGCTTATATAAGAAGCCATAAGAACTCAAACAATTGGTCACCATTTTCTGTGCCTGCACCTATATGCCTTCAAGCATTTCTAGGGCAGCAAACTGAATGCGATTGACCAAATTACGGTAGAAAATCCTTTCTCTGTAAGCAACTAATATAGCCTTATATCTCTTATTATAAGTCTAAATTGCTCGTATAAATAAATTACAAAGGGGGTTAACACTTCCATATCAAAATTCACCTTAAGATGGAGACATCTCCTTTGTTTCCCAACTTCCAAACAGCCATTGTATAACTACCAAAATATTTTTTAAAGAATGTGATGATTTTCCTCAATTTCACACTCTTACGAAATGGAAAATCAGAAACTTACGCAGAGAGAATAACAACAGGATGTTTTACAGCTTCCACAGCTTCCACAAATTGAGTTTGTATTGTAAGTGGAACCTGGTTATCCCATAACGAAGTGAAAGATTAACAAATTAAACTAAAAACAATTGGCAGTGCCATAGAAATTCTAGCATATCAGCTAAAAATCAAAATTATTTTGCAAGAAACTGAGAAACTTGTATAAAAGAAAGTAATGCAATTTTCTCTTGCAAGTCTCCAGATCTCCTCCTTTGAATCCATGCAAATACTTTTCATAGTTTTTAGATGCTAAATTTATAAATTCAACAATCATGTTCTGACATTTCAATAGTTTGTTGAAACTGTTGTTGGAAGAGGGATAGTCTTGTACTATTAAATAAGGAAAACCAACCACATTTAACTGAAGCATGAACCCTAGTAGTAAGATAGACTGCAGTTTGAATAGACAGAATACCTCATATATTGATAGCAATCAACTAGAAAAGTAGGGCATCACAAATGGAATTTAATTGTCGAGTGCATAAGCAGCGGCATGTAACATTTTGATAGGTAGGTGAAAATTTTTCAAAACATTAATGTTTAAGCACAACTGATGCTGAGCATAAGGTATGGTCATATACCAAGGGCGTTTCTCCCTCCCCTTCATCAGCAAGCACATGCCCTGCTATTAACAACAATGAATAGATTTCCTCCAAAGTTGGAATTAATTCAATAATGTCCCTGCCCTACAAAGAAATCAAATGATATGAGAGATGGATCAATTTCAGAAATTGAATTGTGGCTAATTCCCAGTAGAAAGCATTTCATGCTCAGATCAATATACATGGCAGACTAAGACTCCACAAATTCTTGAAGTAACTTAGATTAAAATATAATTTCTATTGCACCCAAAATTGATGATTCTTGTCTCCATAATCTTTCTTGAATAAATTGAGGATGTGAAAAGTATGAGAAGCAGAAGGCAATAACCTTAAGGTACAGTAAAAAATATGCAAGCTAATGTAGATGATATATTTGGGCTTCAATTAAAAAGGATGGACATGATGTAGAAACTTTACTAAAGCAATTACTCAGAAGTGAATGAAGTTCTAATTAATCAATTTCCCTAATTACTTTCCGTTTGCTTTAGGATGGTTTACCATAGTCCTCATTAGCAATGGGGGCTCCTGCCAGACTTGCAAAAGTATATGCCTGTTTAACAAAAAAGAAAACTAGTGTGCAATGACTTAGTTCGAGATCAAACTGTCTATAGAACTTGTCAAAAGCACCAACAACACTCATTCTAATTCATGATTGACCAACCGGTAATTTACTAAATTAGTTTGCTAATGGGCCAGAGGAGCTACACTAATGATAAAGGTTGTTGGGCTTAAAAGACCAAATCCAACACATGAACTCTTCTATCTAATTGGTGATGAAATGAAACCAACATAGAAAGTTTTAAGTTTCAAAAAATTTTTCCAGAGGGCCTACAGGATACATTAGGCGAATCCAAGTTTCCATGAAATACACACACATGCACAAATATATACATGAGACAGAGACAGAAATATCTGCTCCAACAAAGGAAATAGTGACATTTTCTAATTACAAGTACCTGATGAAGTCGTGCCAAGCGCTCAGAAAATAGCCTTGTAAGTAAAGGAATTGTGACATCAACTGCTGCTCTTCCAATAAGAGCATAAGAACTTAGCCGTTCATCCATAGCTGCAAGCCGTGCCACAAAGATGTTAATCACCTTAACCCAAAGATGCAAAACAAACCAAAATAACTAGATATCCACAGAAATCAGCCATTTAGGAACTTAATGAAGGTTACATGAAGAAACCGATTCCATACCAGAAATAGAAGCCTGAAGGTAGTCAGAGTCGTCATCATCATTCATTGCTAATGCAGAAGCCACTACAGAAATATTTATAGAGTTCCTTAGGTTGAAATAATTAAATATTGCTAACATAACCAATGTTCTAGCTGACAAATCAAATTATAAGGCATGTTTACCTCTTAATTCACACTCTACAATCAAAGAAAAGAGATTGGCTGCAGCATTTACCCCTTCAAGAGGAAGCAATGCATTCCCTTCAGTATTATCAATGGGCTGAAGAAGTTAAAGAACTTCAGTCTATAGCAAAGCCAGATCAGTACATGAAAAATAGGTAACCCTCGACACTTAGCTCAAACAGAAATCATTCATGCAAGTTTCAGCCATAACACCCACATATCTATCTACTCAAACAGAAGCATAGATATAAACCGAGCGTTCAATAATTTAAATAGGTAAAGTTTGCACTACAAAACAACAGGTCAAAAGGGATCAAGTGAGAGATCATTTAGTTAAACGTTTTACCGCAAGTAGGGTGGTCCATGTGTCTAATAAAATATCACGTGCCTCCCAACTCCATGTTTCCTCTTCGGTGGTATTATTCATTAGAAGTTTAACAACTTCACACATCAATGAGGACAACAAAATAAGGGTGCCAAAGGGCCTGAACATGAAGATAAAACATTCACATTGTCAAAAATCACAGATGTAAGACATCCTTATTAAATCAGAAAATGAAGTACTAGAAATCTGAAGCAACATAATTGAACTGTAGATGGTAATGCTGACCTTATAGCTTTTGCAAGTTGATCAAAGACAGAGGGGGTTGTGACAGTTGCAAAAGATAATAATGCACGGCAGCCGTCTATCATCTCACTGAAAATAAGAATAAGAACTACATAAGAAACAGAACAGATAAAATGAAAAAAGGGAATAAACAAGAACAACCTTTTGCTTTTTCCGCATTCTATTGCTTGAGAGATGACATCTGGAGGATCAATCCACTGTATTATCCCAGAAAGTAGTTGTATCCAATGATGCACTTGCATCTCCCTGTTATCTAGATTATGGAATGAAACATATTACTTGGAAAACGAAATAAGGACAATTTACATGATAAGAGTACAAATTTTTATTAATTGTGATAATCCAGCAATCAATGACTGATTCCCATTTATTCTTGTCTTCCTTTCCTCCTGATTGTGTGACGATTTTTGGTCTAAGGGAGATAAATGAAATCTAAAAGACATTATCAATCTATGAACAAGTTTGCAATCGTGATTTTCACTCAATAATCATTCAGAACTGACTTTTATTGTTCAATCTGATCTGAAAAATCACTTCCATGTACTGTTCAAAAGATTCTTATTATGTCTATTTGATACACCATATTTGTGGGTAAATTGTGTATTAGAGCACTACGATAAATAAATAAATGGCTGAAACCTATATGTATCCATTCTAGGTGTAACCTCTCTATTATACACGGTGTCATAGCCAATATAAATTAGATAGAAAAACCTAGAGAATAATGCTGTGAGCCACTGGTCATAGGTGAACAATAATACAGTATCATAGTGAACAGTACCATTTATTTTTGTTTTGTCCTATTATTTTTTCATTTAGTCAGGATGTTTCTTCCACTCATTCTTGAAGATCCTATTTCAGCTTGCCCTGATATCGAGTTAAAATATGAAAATAAAAGAAAGAGGGTAGGAAAGAAAGATGAACAGAGGATTTATGTGGTTTGGATACCTACATCCACGATACAAAATTAACTTGGGTCAAATCGTTCGTATTAGAAGCGTCTGTAGTACATGAAGTCCCTATTTATAGGGAAGAATGGTATATGATTAAATATCTTGATTACAAAATAATATTATCACATTGAGGTGCCTATAATTAATTAAACTTTCAATAAATCAAGGGAATCTAGAAATATTCTCTCCAACTTGAGGAAGAATGTTAGAGATTTTTATTATGTATATAGAGACACTAATTGAAAACTGATAACTATTATCTCTCCAACTTGAGGAAGAATGTTAGAGATTTTTATTATGTATATAGACACACTAATTGAAAACTGATAACTATTATGTAATAAAGCACTATTACAAATAAATAAGCAAATGAGTTAAACCTAATATATTTCATGACATTCTAGTTACAACATTCTCAATTCTAAATATAGGTTTATCAGAAACATCAAGAATATGAAGCAACTCTTCCATTTACAGGTTATGTTAAAGGATGCATCGCCCTTTTAATATAAAAGTACAAGGCAAGCATCATCCTTTTAATATAAAAAGTACACGGCATGCAAGCATATACTCAACCATTATATACAAACAAAGGGATAAAACTGATTGGATAGAAAATTTCTTGCCAAACCACCAAAAGGCATAAGAAGTCCTACAGATAATGCACATCTTTGGAACTACAATATAGGAGGAATTTTTTAACAAATGATTGCAATTGCACTTGCCACTAGCTCAAAAGTTTTATGTCAGCATCAATAGGAAAGGTTCTGGTCAAATTTAGTTGAACTAGCTTTCACCAATAAAGGACCTCAGTGCAAACCCATGATTGTACGTGCATATGCAAATTATCACACAGAGTGATAAATTACGCTGTGAAAAATTTTGGAGAGATGCCCAACAATTGGTATCACTTACCAAATATGGCTCCTGTCAAGAAGCAAAACTGTACAATAAGCTTCCGGGCAGAGACTGCAATTGGACAATCAAGCCAATATGTTCCATGCGAAAACTTTTCTCTCACTGCTGAGTACAAGCCCAAGAGCCAACTAACATGGCCGCTTGCAATCAAGACATCACGCCAAGCAGGACCAGGCTTCAAGCAACATATACATGCATTACTTGAATTACTCAAATGATAAGGTCAATTTTGAACTGCAGTAATCCCTTGTTTCCAACAATTAATAGAAGAAAGATATACGGTTGAGAAAAGTCAATGCTTGGATCTTCTCAAAAAACCTCAAAGAAAAGGTGAAATTATGAGAAGACCGAAAGCAGAAGCTCATGACTATTAATCAGTAACGCCAAGAAACCATTTAACAGAAACTTCAGCTATTGAGGAAAGCTCATAAATGACTAAATACTTCAGTCTAAAATGCTCATTCACAAATAACGTGGAAAAATCACAACAAATCACATAACTAAACATAAAGGACACCATGACTTAAACCCAAGACTTGATGCTAGATCAAATACTATTATCACAAGCAGAAAATTTTGGACTCCCAAACTTAGTACAATGTCCAAATTCACTGAATAATCTAATCAAAGGTTGTCCAAATAACGGTCCCAGATAAGTAATACTAAGGAGACAAATGTCTTAATTTCAGGCCCCTTTGCACAGAATAGCCACTCTCAAGATTCAGAAAACAGAAAAGAGTTAAAGATCGCACCGTTTTTACTTTTACACCACAGAACCTTGAGAACTTAAATAGAAAATATTCAAGAAATTAAATACAGTACCTGTACTAAGGTACACTCCGACCTTCTAGATGAACTGTCAGCCCTAACTCCACGTGCAAAGACATCTATACCATTTTGTTTGCCACTTGTTTTGTAACGGAAATCCCAGTTTAGGATTTGAAGCATGAGACGTAGAGCAGCAGTACAAACCTTAACCTCTGGTACCTCAACATCAGATTGAGTAATTTTATTTGTTACACTTACAGCAGCATCTCTTGCCCAGCAGTAGAATGTCTACCAACAATGAAAAATGTAAGGGAAGGAAACACAAAAGGATAAAACATTTTCATGTACAATAAGATATTGTAAATGCAACCATCGTCTCCAGGAAATGGACCATACTAAAAGTTGAAAGAGAACCAAAAGAACCTTCAAATAGTCTAGCTCTAACGACCTCCGACATTGCTCATGAAATTCCCTTGGAAGGCCCATGGCACTGGAAGTAGATGGTGAGAACTCTGACACCTGCATATTTCAAACATTTAAGTCAGGAATATAGCAAAACATTGAAATATCAAAGAAAAACTGCTAAGAAAATGTAATAACCTATATCGTACCAATGATTCCACAAAATTTATTCCAAAGAACTGGACGTCTGCACCATGAATGCCAAGAATAGCCTGGTTCACCTGCGATTCTGGATATGTTAGATAACCTATAAGATATCAATTTGCACAGAAACAAAATATCTGATCGTCCTCAAGCAAAAATGAAGTAGCCACAATACCAATGCAGAAGAAAAAAAATTTCAACCATTTTCTTCTGTGAATCCATTCAGAGTATAAATACTTATAAATGACTAAATAAAGCAATTGCAGTTATGCTTAATAAGTGTGGATTAATGACCAATCATAAACAGTACTAGTACTAGAAGTAATAACTCCAAAAAATCATACTCAACTGTTAAAGCATTAATACAGTTTAATATTCCAGAAATACATACTGAACCATACAGGTGACATCACCAAGTAAAATTCTAAACTTTAGATATAGATAAGGACATCCTTTAAAAGTATAATAGAAATGTGAAGGTTGATGATTCAAATAAAAGAAGACGAAACTCTAATTGACACGAGGAAAGAGGAAATCTTACGCTCATAAGCCAAGACATTATTCAAAGAAATTAAAAAGAAGAAAGAATAAACAAGTAAGATGGCCAATGTGCTGCTAAAAAACAAAAACTGTATACCTGATAAAAGAACGTCTCTTTCTCTGCAGCAGTAAAATCATGCCTAAGCATGAAATATTTCCACCATAAAACTGAGTTAGTAATTTACCCATGCCAAAGGTGTATACATTTAATCATATACCAATCTGTATATGAACTTTAGATATCTATCTAGCTGTTAGCAAGTGTCTGCTATAGACAAAGAATTCATAAATTTCCAAGTAAAGATTTAGTGATGACTGAGAATCTTGTAATTATTCTCATCATCAAAAATTCAAACTGGAGGTGGTTAACAAAATCATCAAGATTCATATGCAGTAGGGTTCTATTCCAGGCCATCAAAGTGGAAGCACGACATTCAATATAAAAAGCAGAAGGTACATTTTAATCCTAACATTTTGTAGTGTTTAAATAAGTTTTCATGTTATGATCATCTGAATTAATCCTCAAATAGCCAAAAGCACTAACTCCAATTAATGTTTCATTAAACTAAGTCTACGTGACACTTTTCTGGGAATGGGGATCCATCCACTGCCACTATGGAAATGAAACTGGCCTACCAACTCATCTAAAGCCCTCACCAAAATGAAAAATGTCACATAAACTTAGGGCCTGTTTGGTTCTTTTTTTTATTTTTTATTTTCTGCTTTAATTTTCAAATTCAATTTAAAAAATCAATTTGGTTGAACTTTTGGTTTCTGTTTTTTTTAATTTCTTTCAGCTTTTATAACTTGTGAAAACCATAAAAATTAATTTTTATTTTCTGATTTCATTTTTCTCTTTCACAATATGATTTATCAACAACTAAACATACACTATTTAATTATTTAATATTAATTACAAATAAGAATTATGACTAATATAATTTAATTATTAAAATTATTTTATTTTATAATTAGATAAATTTTAAAAAATAAAAGTATTAATTATTTAATAACATACTTTAAATTTAAAATATCTTTAAAATATATATATTTCAAATTTTAAAATAAAACTTTATAAGATATATATAATTATAATATATATATAATTATAAGTATTTATTTAAATAAAATATAATAAAATTTTATTAATATTTACTAATATAAATTGTATAAGAGATTAAAGTTAAATTATTTACCTAATTAATTTATATTTAAGTATTTACTATTTAATTGTTAACAGTAATAAAGTGTAACTACATTAACATTAAAAATCAAATAAGACTTGTTTATGTTATACGAAAAAAACCAAAATCAGGACATTAAAACCAAAAACCATAAATGAAATCAGATGATCCCTTAGATTAACAAAATCCTAATTGGAGTTTGAGATCCTATTTATTTAGAGGTCAATTGGGATTATTCTTTTAACATATAAGGCTTATTTGAACACTACAAGGGGTCAGACTTGAATTTTAATAAAAACCTTAAAGATCAAAATATACATTCTACATAGGATAGAAAGAAGACATCATTTCCTACTATAATATTTAATCTTTTCAAGTTCAAACTATATGGATGGAAGAACTAAAGAGAACAAGTGGTGCAACTTAAGTTCCTAAGAAAGTACTAGCTAAAACATCTAAAAATGAATTGGTCCATAAAAATGATAACCTAGTTTACATAGTAGCACGGTTTCAATTATCTAGAATATGTTAGGGATGGCAACGGGGCGGGTATGCCATCCCCCGTACCCGCCCCACGAACCCACCCCCACCCCCCATCCCCGCCCCCATCCCCGCCGGGTAATTTTCTGCGTCCCCCATACCCGTACCCGATGGGGGTTTGACCCCCATTGGGTACCCGTTTACCCGTTTGAAAGTGTAGCAAGCAATGAATAAACCTAATGTTACGGTCTTCTCTGAATAAATCAGCAATGAATAAATCAGCCATTCACTCGTTCTAAAAGCAATGAATAAATCAGCCTTTCACTCCTTCTAAATCAATTTCTAAGAGAATATACAATGATTTCAAGACATTTACAACCAAAAACTGAAAGGGTCGGCGTCGGAGAATATATATGTACAGAAACTAAGAGAATATACAATGTCTTGAATCAAACACATATGTACAGAAGTACAACCTCGCGGATGAAGGGTCGGTGTCGGAGAAGAGGGTCGGCGTCGGAGAAGAGGGTCGGCGACTCGGCGTCGGAGAAGAGGGTCGGCGTTGGAGAAGAGGGCGGCGTCGGAGAAGAGGGTCGGCGTTGCTGGAAGAAGACGATGGTTGCTGGAGAGGAAGAAGACGATCGTCGAAGAAGACGGCTGTTGCTGGAAGAAGACGATGGTTGCTGGAGAGGAAGAAGACGATCGTCGAAGAAGTTAGGGATTTTGTGTGTAATGTGTATATGTCTAATGATAAACGGCAACGGGCATATTGATAAACGACAGGAACTTTTTTGTATATATATATAATGATAAACGGGTAAACGGGTAAACGGGTATGGGGGTTACCACCCCCATACCCGCCCCGATACCCGGCGGGTATTTTTATTAACCCTCCATACCCGCCCCACGGGTAAATATTTGCTCCCCATACCCGTCCCCATTCGGGTAATTTTATCGGGTACCCATCGGATTCGGGTACAATTGCCATCCCTACTTGTGGACACAAACATAGATAAAGACAGACACGCACGCACGTGCTCACGCACACCCGCCCACACACACCCACACACACACGCGCGCGCGCAAAAGATTAGATTATAAATGCAACAATAGGAGAAAAGTTTGGGAAATATTTTAGCTTAGCCATCATATAAATCTATCTTTTCAATTGGATTTGGAGATAAAAGAAAAAATAAACCTTGTAGTCCCTCCCATTCATACCAAAATGGCCTCTTCAACCCACCCGCCAAGAGGAATATGAATTTTTTTTTACTGATAATACATGACATCCCAAATTCAAACTCCAATATATGTAATATGTTATCTACAGACAGACACAGAAACCTCTATAATTGACTCTACAGACGTGGTGTGAACTCGAGAAATGCTCCATCTAGGCGGGAGCAACAGTAAAACATTAACCTTTTATCTAGTATCTATAGGATGAACCAGATTGTGGCGGTGCTGGTGGCAACCGATTCGGCGTACGCCGGCTGCCGCTGTTTGAGCCTGAGCTTACATCACCACCATTCTGTGCTGGATCACTGTTTCGTCGACTATGTGACCTAGATGAAGCAGAAGTACCAAATGTGTCAGTACGCCCATTTGCAGCAGCATCAAATGCAGTCCTCCACTCATCTCCTGTTGAAGTTCCACTCGTTCTTGGGCTGCTATCTGTGCACATTTGGCACTCAAATAACAAAATCAGTCATAGGGGGTACCCTAATGGACCTAGACCATGTTTTAGAAAACAGACTGTCTACAATATGCATTTTGACTCTTATCAAGTGTCTGCTGTTGAATGTTTATAAAATGAATCATTTACCAATATCTTCCAAGAGAATATATATATCTTAACTTTTTATAAGTTATATTGCAAACAGTAAGGCACACTAGTAATTGAATATTTCTTTTTGAGTTCAGCTAGCACTAAAAACATTCAAAATCAGCAACTTCATGCAGGACAGGAACCCAAGAATATCAGCTTTGTGCAAATAAAGACATGTTAATCCTGGGATTGTTAATCAAAGTATCTAATGCCCCCCAATGCATCATCATGTCAGTATGCATAAAACATAGTTAACTGACATGTTTCAAGCCAATATCACCTGCTCCACTATTCCCGTTGGACCAATTAGAGGCAGCAGCTGCTCGATTATCATGAATGCTTAAATGTCTTGTGAGCTTGGACAGGAGAGAAGATTGCTTCTGAATTCGCTCCCTCTTACGCTTTACATTCTTATCTTCCTGAAGTAGCTCCTCAACCCTGGTTGAGCTTTGTGCACTAACCACAAAGCAAGGGAAACAAGTTAGTGCCTACTAACAAAAGATCTACAGAAACAAACATGTGACTTTTTGGTGCCACATGCATGCACGGACCTGAGGCAAAATTAACTCGTTCCTTTTGATACACAACAACAGAATGTAAGTGACAGGTAATTATGAAGAGTAAAACTGGCACCAACCTAATGGAACTGTATAATTGATTAAGCATGTCCTCCTTTGCTTTTTCTACCTGGCAAAGAACTACAGCCTGCTCCACAATAGTAAACTATATTATCAAAAGTTAAATGATAGAATTGTTAAAGGATTGGGGTTCAAGAAATGGAGCTACTTTTGGGACATTAGCAGCAAGGCTGTTAAGAACAGCTTCAACATAACCGCGTACTTCTTGGGACATCCATCGGAGCTCTTCTTCAGGGTCTGCAGGTTTTCTGGCCATGGTATCCTAACAAAGTACAGAAATTAAGCCAATATAGTTTGTTAATGTGATGTGAACTTTGTTTATTAAAGAGTAAAAGATAAAGAGAAGACATCGGTTAAAAGCTCCATTAGCACAATTAGGATTCCTAAGCACATTATAGCAGTTACTCACAGAAGAAGTTATTCCTCAAGAGTATAACATGGGCATCTTTCAACAACTTACAAGTGAACCTTCAGAATGACTTTGACGCATGGTGCGACCAGAATCATTTATCACTTGACCCCCTTTTGACTGGATGACATTTCTCAGCTTGTTAAGCCACTCAGCCTTGTCAGCTGCATTCTCGGCTTTTAATAGTACAGCACTGTGAGCTGCATACAAAAGGAAATTGGATTTCTCTAGTCATGTGAAATAAGGGAAAGGAAAAACAGAGTACACAAAAAGGACAAAGACAGACACTAAAGATGGGAATGATACCTTTTAAGACAGTTTTATATGGTACCCTACTGGTTATCTTAAAAACAAGATTGGATCCTTTCTCAGAGCTTGGCCCATTAGCCTTTTTATCCTTGGAACTTTTTGATGACACTTCATCATCCTCAGAAGCTTCCTCAATATTGCATTCCTAATTTTCACAGCCAAAAGAGTACAGAATATGATCCTTGTCATCAAATCAGATTAAACAAGCTAAATAGGTTCAATTTCAATATGCAGAAAGTAAAAAGATAAAGTTGATTAGGAAGTTCTTTCTCATCTCCTATTCTTAAAGTTCCTAAACTTATTTAGCTTGTCGACCTGGAACAGTGGTGCGCTAGCAACAAACAGAACCTAATGTTAGGATAGATACCAGCAAACAGACAGCCAAAACAGATGTCAGCACAAACATTTCTCCAGGATAAATTCCATTTTCCATATTTAACACAAGCAACACTCATTACATGTGCTGAAGAGACCTATCTCTACTTTCCATAACTTTTTTCTTGAATTAGGAGACTTTAGGTATATGCTGTTGTGCTCATGTTACCTTTATTTTTCATAAATTACTAAGTTAACCGAGTTGCCTCCAACTCAAAATCAACAACACAGTTCCTAAACGATACAACGCCTTTCTTAGTTTCTTTCACCTTTTCATCCCCTAAGACATGCGACAACAGGAGGAAAGAAGAAATTTCAAATAATATTTATATCTGAAATTAATCTGTCCACAGTTAGCAACAATTGTTCCCTCTCTAGCTTCATTTATGATAGGGTCCCTAGTTATGGATCTGGTTATGGGTCGGTGTGTTGTGGGTGTTGAAGGGGAAGATGTTTGAGTGTTTGGG
>JAOTIZ010000003.1:25229019-25242266 GCA_027123425.1 Erythroxylum panamense | reverse complement strand
CCCCAAAAAATCAACTTCACCTTGTCCTCAAGGTGAAAGTCAAGAAATCTAGCTTTCATGTCTTTATATAACTCCCATGTAGCCTCAGAAGCTGGGTGATCGATCCATTGTATGAGCACTTCTAAAGCTGAGCTAGTAGTGGTGTTCCGAATGGCCAATAGGGCAGCTAGATAAACTGGGGTAGGTTCAAGAACTAACAGATAGTCTGGAATATTCAAGGCTGTATCGGCAGCACCAACAACCTTCCTCAATTGAGAGACATGAAAAACAGAGTGAATTCTAGCTGTCGGAGGTAACTTTAGCTGGTATGCCACCGGTCCAATGCGTTGTAGGATCTCAAAAGGGTCTCAATAGATTGTTGGCGATAAGGTGCCAGCTTAACAAAAACCATATCCCCTACCTCAAACTCCACATCTCTTCTCTTCCCATCTGTTGCCAACTTCATCCTTTGTTGTGCTATCATCAAATGCCGATGTAGTTTAGCCAATTCCTGGTCTCTCTCCTACAGCAGGGTATCAATAGCATCTATAGCAGAAGATTGAATTCTGTAGCGAGTGAGAGTAGGAGGATCACGTCCATAAAGGACATTGAATGGTGTAGTGCCCAAAGTGGAATGAAAAGATGTGTTGTAACAATATTCAGCCCATCCCACCCATTTTGCCCACTGTTGGGGCTGTTTGCTAGTGAAACATCTGAGGTATGTTTCGAGGCATCTGTTAACAACCTCAGTTTGTCCATCTGTTTGTGGATGGTAGGCTGAACTATATCTCAACTTTGTGCCCTGCATTTTAAACATCTCCTTCCAAAATTTGCTCAAAAATATTTTATCCCTATCAGACACAATCGAATTAGGATACCCATGTAAACGCACCACTTCTTGAACAAATATATATGCAACCGATTGGGCAGTGTAGGGATGTTTTAGAGGAAAAAAGTGAGCATACTTACTAAGTCTGTCCACCACCACTAAAATAATCGAAAGGCCCCTAGATTTGGGCAGCCCCTCCATGAAATCCATCGAAACATCCTCCCAAACATGCTGTGGTACTGGTAAGGGCTGCAAAAGTCCGGCTGGCGAAAGTGAAAGATGCTTGTTCTATTGGCAAATGAAGCATTCAGCCACAAATCTATAGACATCATTTTTCATTCCTTCCCAAAACAACTCATTGGCTGGCCTCTTGTATGTTTTCAAAGCACCTCCATGCCCTCCGATATTGCTTTGGTGGCTGTCCGCGATAAAGGCTGGTATAACAGCTGAAGTTTTTGGAATTACCAATCGATCCTTGTAAAACAAGCGATCTTGAATTATTGTATATGGAGGATGTGCTCCACCATCGGCTAAAAGCTCCTGCTTCAACTTTGACAGTTTTGGATCAGCCTCAATCTCTTTGATTACCTGCTCCATATCCAACGCCCTAATTGCCATTACTATCATTATTTCCACCTGAGGAGGAACCCTAGACAAGGCATCTGCTACTCGGTTTTCCCTTCCTGCTTTATACTCAATGCTGAAAGTGTACCCCAACAATTTAGACAGCCACTTCTGATATTCTGGGTGCACCTCACGCTGCTCCAAAAGGAATTTTAGTGGTTGCTGGTCAGTTCTAATGACAAATTCATGGCCCAAGAGGTAGGAACGCCATTTCTTGACAGCTAATACAATGGCTAACAACTCCCTCTCATAGGCTGATTTATGGCGGCTGGAAGTAGACAAGACCTGGCTGTAGTAAGCAATGGGGCGGTTCTCCTGCATTAGGACAGCTCCTATGGCATTGGCTGAAGCATCGGTTTCCAAGATGAAGGGCCGAGCGAAATCAAGTAATATCAACACCGGAGCTGAAATCATAGCTTGTTTGAGTTGTTGGAAAGAGGCCTCACTCTCTACAGTCCACTTAAAGCCCTCCTTCTTAAGCAATTGTGTCAAAGGCCATGAAATTCCTCCATAGTTCTCTTCACAAATTTCCTATAATATCCTGTCAACCCCAAGAAGCTTCTCAACTCCTTCACATTTCCTGGTCTCGGCCAATTAATCATCACCTGAATCTTCCTCATGTCGGTTGCCGCCCCATCTCTAGATATGATGTGCCCAAGGTATTCCAATGTCTCTAGGCCAAAAAGACATTTCTTCCAGTTCACATACAATTGCTGTGATAGAAGCACCTTTAGGACTTCCTTTAAGTGACACACGTGCTCCTCCCTGCTGGTACTATAAACCAAGATATCATCAAAAAAAACCAATACAAATTTCCGAAGGTAAGGCTTAAAAACCTGATTCATGAGGGATTGAAACGTGGCTGGTGCGCTAGTCAATCTGAAGGGCATGACAAGAAATTCGTAATGCCCTTCATGAGTCCTGAAAGCCGTCTTTTCTATGTCCTCCATTTTCATTCGAATTTGGTGATACCCGGCCTTTAGATCAATCTTCGAAAAAGATAATAGCACCCTTCAATCCATCAAGTAATTCATCTATGATAGGGATAGGGAATTTGTCCACTACGGTCACCTTGTTTAAGGCACAGTAGTCCACACAAAAACGCCACCCTCCATCCTTTTTCTTAACCAACAGGACCGGGCTAGCATAAGGGCTAACACTAGGTTGAATAATTCCCGACTCCAACATTTCCTTCACCAACTTCTCAATCTCATTTTTTTGAAACTGGGGGTATTTATAAGGTCTAACCGTAACTGGATTTACCCCCTCTTGGAGTACAATTGCATGGTTCTTACCCCTTTCCAGTGGTAGTGCCTGAGGCATATGGAAGATAGCCTTGAATTCTTCCAATACAGCTTAGAATTCGGGGTTAATGGGGTTATCACCCTTCAGCCCTGTTGCCTCCAAAAGGCCCAATTGTAGCAAATATACAGAGTCCTCCTCTGTGATAGTGTGCACCAAGTTTTTTCAGGTTAATAGGTGTTTTTAGGAGTGTCGGGTCTCCTGTAATGGTAAGGGTTTGATCTCCTTGCCAGACCTCCATCGTCATCTTGCTCCAATCTGTCATCACCTTGCCCAAAGTCTGCAACCATTTAACCCCCAATATGATATCACAGCTGCCTAACTCCATTGGTAGATACTCCTCGCGGACCACCAACCCTTGTACCGACACCACTATCCCTTTGCAAATCCCTTCTCCCTTAATCTTCAGCCCATTACCCATAGTTATTACATACTTCGCTTTTGCTGCTAATTCACAATTCAGCGAATTCACCAACTCCCATGAAATGAAGTTGTGTGAGGCTCCACTATCTATAAGTATGATCACTTCTCTCCCTTCCAAGTCCCCACTTCACCTTCCCTGTTTTCGGGAAAGTGAACCCCAACACCGAACCAACAGCTAGTTCCACCGTTTGTAGCGTCTCCTCCACTTCATCTCCTTCTAGCTCCTCCTCCTGTTCTGTTTCTTCATCCATGGCTGCCAGAACTTGGAGCTCTACCTTTTTGCATCGATGGCCTGGGCTAAATTTCTCATCACATTTAAAACAAAGTCCCTTGGCCTTTTTATCTTGTAACTCGCTCACCGTCAACCTCCTAAATCCTCCCACATTCGGATTTCTACTTCCTTCTATAGTTTTATGCCTTGTGTTCGAAGGGACCCGATTATTAACTAGCTCCTCCCTTCTTTTTTCTGTCCTTGTACTGTCGGTTCTGGTTCCTAAATTTCCCCACCTGGTGCCTGCGCCCCAACGGTACCACCTTAATTCGCTCATACCCATAAATTTTTCCTCCACCTGTTGGGATAACTCCATCATCTCCACCAAGTTCCTAGGCTTAAGAATCTGCACCTCCAACCGAATCTCTTCTGCCAACCCATTCAGAAATGTACTCTCAAGCACAGCATCAGGTAGCTCCGGCAGAGGAGCTGCAAGTTCAAGGAATTTATCAGTGTATTCGACCACTGTCCCAACTTGCTTCACCCCTAACAGACATTGACACTGCGTCCCTTCATGAGCTGGCCGAAACTTCTAGGTCACTAATTTCTTACACTCTTGCCAGTCCAAAATGGGTCGATGTCCTTCCACCCAACGAAACCACGTTAATGCCTCCTTTTCAAGGCTCATCCCTACCAGTTCCATCTTCTCTGCCTCCGAAAACCTCCCCATTGAAAAAAATCGCTCAACTCGGTAGATTCACCCATCGGGATCCTCACCGCCGAAGACTGGCATCTCCCCTCGTCGGGTGCGACAGTCCCGCCGGAAGTCGCCGTGTCGCACGAACCCCGGAGGTGGGTCGGTGCGGTGGCTGGCCTCATTCCGCATCTCATTTGATAAGTTTCCAGAACAAGGTAAGAAAAATCTGTATGATTGTATTGATTCTTTAGCTGAATGAAAATGGCAAAACTGGATTTCAAGGACCAGCACCTCCAGCCTATGGCTCATACACTCAACAGTATACGCATAATCTCTCTCCTCATGTCTATTCCTTATTTATACTAAGAATCTGTTAGGAATTACAGATTCAGTTAGCTGACAACCAATCATGAGGTTGTCAGCCCTCCTCCTCGCACTAACAAAATATATCTATATATATATTCATTTCTGCCCTTCTACTCTCTTTTTATTCCTCCTAGCATAAACTTGAGTTGTCTTGGCTCTATCACATAATGTTTAATGATTTTTTTTTGTATGAAAATATGCTTAAAGTCTTAAGGGGTACGACCACTTTATACAAAGCACACCATGAATGCATTATCATGAGACCATCATAAAAGAAGCATGTTAAAATTACATGCACTGAGTGCTCCAGATGCACACAATTCACTCATGCAGTAATACAAAATGAAAAGACATGTTGAATTTACCAGCCTCTTTTCATCAATTGTGCGGCCACAGAAGAAACTTTTGCCTGAACATAGCCCTCAGGTGAACTAGCATGTTGTATAACGTAGCTCAAACAAAAACTGCAAGCCATTTTTTCATTATGTAATGACCAATATAAAACAAATAAGTGCTCTTACAAATAATTCAAAACTCAAAAAGTTCTACATAATGGATAATGGTTTAATCGATACCTAACAATAACTTTCATACATAATAAGCATATGAATTTAGGGAGTTTAATCCCATTTGTTGTGCTTGGAACTTGTTCACACAAAATGAGTGGAATTTTAAGGAGTAGCATAAATCCCAAGATAAATTTGCCACAAGAGAAATACTTTCACTTTGATTTTGAGAAGAAACATTACTGGAATCAACAACTACATTGCAGGTATATACCTAATCAAGTTTCTCCTATCATCATTCGAAAGGAACCCCCATTCTCGGATAGCAGCATCTCGAATTGCTGCAGCTGCTTGAAACCTTGCATTTGCTACTTGAGAATTCTCTAATAGACAAAAATCATATCCACCATGAACATCAAATAGCTTTTAGCGACCTTATATGTATACACTAGTCATCCCAGTAACCTCCATACCGAGTATATATATACACACATTATAAGGCTGAGGCGACTGATTCAGTGCCAGAATAGTGGCCTCTGCTGTTGGATTCGTTTGCATCTGTCATTGATTTGGGAAGACCAATAAACATCCCAATAAAAAAGTTTAACACATAACGCCCATACGTAACATATTATTGCAAGTATATGCAATTATATCCATAACAACGTCAGAAGATAGCTACTTGATGTGAAATCACTAAAGATTGTACAAGAACAGTAGAAACAGGTAATCTGTTCTCTCGAGTATACCGCAACAGCAAATGAAATGCCCAAATGGATTATGATAAAGGATCTAGCTGATGTGCATGAGATTTCCCCAATTAAACACTCCAAAGCTACCATTTGTTAAACAGAAAAGAAAAGAAAGTTTATGACTAGTTCCACAAAACAATTAAAGGAGGTAAGAAGCAATGCTCTCGATTATAGTTACAGCGATTCCCTTAAAGTATTATACTTGTATTTTGCAACTAAATATAATAAAGCTATAATTTTTTATAGCAAAGATAAGAAAGATTATGACTTGTAACATAAAACAATTAAAATGGGTAAGAGGCATTGTTCTTGATTATAGTTGAACGGATTCCTTATAGACTTTGCTGTTCTCTGTTTATTTCTTCTCTTATTTGAAATTTTTTGAAATTTCTAACAAAGCAAACAGAAAATGAATAACGAGAAGAAAACTGACGGAGTCAGTACCGGAGTCATAAAGTACAGGGAGGGGAAACTGAGAGGAAGAGAGGACCTGGATGGCAGCACAAGCGAACTCGATTGCTTGCATGGTGGACTGGAAGTGAGCCAAGTCAGAGGGCCCCCCTTGTTGCTGCATCTTTTCTTGACCTTCACTCCCTGTTTCAGTTCCAGGTACACAATTTGCAGAACTTATAGAAACAAGAGGATGAGGAGGAGAAAATTATGTCTTTTGATCAGATTGATGGGTCTCTTTCATTTTCCCTTTAAATTTTGTTTTTGCCTCTCTCTGTTTGTTAATGAGTAGGAGGAATAGTGAAGTGGGCAGCTGTTCTTTGAGTAGGACAAAAGGGAGAGAGAGCGACCAGGGCCGCAAAATGCAAAGATTGGGAAAGGGATCAAAGTGGAATGGCTTTAGAATGGTTTCATGCTCACGAGCAATGCAATCGTCTAATGGAAGGTCTTAATCAATTAATTTCATATTTATGCAGATTTTTTTTTCAATGCCTGGAGTTTTTTTATTTTTTAAAATTTTACTAATAGAATTATTCTAGTCCTAAAACACGATCTTATAATAGGCTCTCTAAGGGTAAAAATATGAAGACCCTTTTAATATGTTTATGTTTTAAAAATCTCATAATTTTAAAAATTTTAGAAACTCCAGGCATTAAAAAAATATCTGCATAAATATGAGTAATTATTAAAAATTATGTAAATAAAAGTTTTCTTAAAAATTTAAAAAGTTATATTGATTAAAAATGAGATTAATATATGAATCAATTAAGTGTTGCTATTTTTTAACTAATACGATACATCTAATTTAACTTCTGTTAATTAAAAATAAGATTGTGTATTACTAAAATTTTTTGGAATCTTGTTTACCCTCTAAGAATTCCTTTTTTTACTACGGTCCATAGGAAGCCATTACAACTAAGAGTTAAACCCATGAATGGTTAATGTTCTCTTTAATCATCTGTACTCATTTGTATGCATCATTACTGATCAAGTTCCTACATTTTACAGGTTCCTCTCCTAAATAGCTTGAGGTAGCTTCATCACATATCTCCAACGTCTGTCTACTTTGCTGCCACGCTTTTTCTTCTACTGAGTACTGTATTGGATTCTTCGCAGTCCTCACCCGTGAGTTCTATCTTCGTCCTCCTTGTGCTGCGTAGCTTTATATGCATATTTATAATTCTTGAAGTATTTATTTTGATCAGAGTTGTGTATAATCAATTAACTTCTAGCTTGGTAGTCACCATTTAATTGATGAGTATTGATTGCTTGAATGACCCCTTTTCCATCAGATAATAGCTACTAAGATATGCAATTAGAG
Source organism: Erythroxylum panamense (assembly GCA_027123425.1). Classification (NCBI taxonomy): domain Eukaryota; kingdom Viridiplantae; phylum Streptophyta; class Magnoliopsida; order Malpighiales; family Erythroxylaceae; genus Erythroxylum; species Erythroxylum panamense. Next base: position 25,234,806 of record JAOTIZ010000003.1, on the reverse strand, counting down.
AGTCCATCATAGTACTAGGACTTGACTGCAAATTATGTGCAGTTGATGTGTAATAATTTGTTCGCTTATAGTGTTTATCAGCTCCTGTAGCAATAGGTCGTCCTCTTTTGAAGAATTCTAAAAAATTCTTTTGCCGTCATTCCAGATTGCATGCACGGTGCTACTTATTGCTATTTTATACACAATTTTATCTGCCTTCATCCTTGTGTGATGATGCAGTACCAGCTTTCCAGCTCCTAAGGGATAAAGGCTAGTATTTGCAGTCCCATATTAAAGATTCGTTGCATCTTTCTTCAGACCTGTTCTAAGAATTTTCAACTAAAAAAGAGATGATCCTTATACTCACTTTCCCCTCAACACAAGTAGCAGGAATGTCTAGGAATTTCCTCTGTCTCTCCCTTGTATTCAGCCTATTCTTGAAGGCTAATGTAAGAATACTCAAGATAAACCATAATCACACATATTACATCAAACAGGATCTTTGCATATGCATATAATAAACAAAAAATACATACTTGATTTATTGTTATAGTTCCACTGATTAAAGAACTTTTACTGCATTTCTCCTTCTACATAAGTTCTTGTTCATAAGATCAGATCTTATCTTTGTGGTCTTTTGTTTTTAAATGCTAAACCTTAACTACCTTTGGTAGTTATGTAAAGTATAATGACCTTAATCCCCCTCATGGGTGTATTTGATTCATTACCTCCCACTCACACATGATAGTTTTTAATCTAATTAAAAAACAAAACACGATACTGTGCTCATGCTTGTTCAATAACTGGTGTGGCCAGTATACGACCAGAGTACATTACCACATATCTGTTAGGAGTACATGGGGTGACCAGTATACGATGAGAGTACATTGTCACATATCTGTTAAGAGTACATGACATTTCGATTTAACAAATTGATCCTGAGACTTATGTTTCCTTTAGTAGACATTGTATGTTATACCCTAAGTTATATCTTACATTTGCACTTTTCTTCGATCTCATTTAGTTTCTTGTGTCATGACTGTATTCAAGTTCTCTACTAAAAAGATGATGGCCATCTATAAATACTTTTCATGCGAGTCATTGATCTAAAAAAATAAATGACCTTCCTCTGTTCTCAATTATTTTTTGAATTAAATTTAATTTACTTTTCTAGAATTATTCCATAGTAGCAAACCTTAAATTCAATTCTCAAGAATGAAACAAGAGTCATAAGGGCATATGATGAGGTTCTTCTCAACCTCAAGGGTCTCACACAATGTAAGATGAGATCTGAAGACTTACATTAATCCCTTTTGTGGTCAGTTGTGCACATATGGTACGAGTCATGTACTACGGTATTTACCCACTTCGTTTAACTTAAACATCTTTTATTCAAGAAATATCAAACAGATGATAGTTCAAACATACTCAATGTTTAAATTGAGTTTACTTATCTACTCAAAAAATTATTCAAAACTCACATCTGACAACGTAAGACAGATATAGTGATTAATAAATCACTTTGAACCAATTTCCTTATGGCATTTATGGTTTAACTTTCTGGCTCTCAATTATCACCTAGATAATAAACTTTAAACATGTCTCATCTCTAGCGAGCATAAACACTATAGGTGATTTCCTGTGTAAAAGGGTCAATCTATAATCTGTCTCATATAGTTGTGATTCATCCCAAAATATATTTATGCAAAAAACACATATATTCATAAATCAAATCATACATAATGTATAATCTTCATCATACATTATAATGAGTGAACTTACACAGAGAAATGTTTATCAGTACATTTCAACATCTATATAGTCCTAGTGACTTTACATGCCCAATGTATACATCTCTGGGAATTAGCTTTGTCATTGAGTCTGCTATTATATATCACATAAATATATATTTCATAATCACTTATCCTCATGCTACTATACCTTTCACATAATTATACTTGGTATTTATATGCTTTGTCTGACAATGAAATTGGGGGTCTTTTGTATAAGCGATTGCAGCTTGATCATCATAGTTGATAATCACTGGATTAATTTCACTTTTAGTGACTCCCAAATGCACTAAGAATCGATGAAGCCACACAGCCTCTTGTACTGCTGTTGATAATGTTATAAATTCAGCTTCCATTGTGGATAATGCAACGCAAGATTGTTTCTTACTTTTCCATGATATTGTTTCATGGTTTAGTAAGAATACATATCCTGAGGTAATTTTCTTTCATCTAAATCTTCTCCCCAGTCTGCATTTGTATACCCGTGTATACACAGATCAGTGCCTTGATAACATCATGCATAGTCCACAGGTCCCTTTAGATACCTCAATATTCTCTTACTGCTTTCCAATGTGCTTGGCCTGCATTTTATTGATATCTGCTCACTATCCTAACATCGTAACAAATATCTGGTCTTGTACATATCACTGCGTACATGAGGCTTCCAACTGCACTAGAGTAGGGAACATTCTTCATTTGTTCCCATTCTTATGGTCTTGACGGGTAATTTTTCTTACTAAGGCCTTCATTTTTAGCAATAGGATTATCAATTGGTTTGAAATCTTGCATACGGAATCATTCAAGAATTCTTTGAATGTACATCACTTGTGAAAGCGATAACAATCTCTTCGAACGATCTCTTGAAATCTTGATTCCAAGAATGTATGCCGCTTCACCTATGTCTTTCATTTCAAATTCAGATGATAACCAATCTTTGATTTGCGTAAGAAACACATAGTCATTACAAGCAATCAATACATCATCCACGTATAAATATAAAATCGTTAATTTATCTTTGAATCTCTTAAGATACACATAATGGTCTTCATCGATCATTTGAAAATCATACGAAATGATTGCATTATGCAAACGAATGTACCATTGTCTTGAAGACTGCTTCAGGCCATAAATTGATTTTAATAACCAACATAGCTTATTTTCTTGACCTGCCTTGATGAAACCTTCAGGTCGTTCCATATAGATTTCTTCATCTAATTCTTCGTCAAGAAAAGCAGTTTTTACATCCATTTGATGTAATTCAAGATCAGATTGGCTACTATAGCCAGAATAAGACGGATTGAAGTAAACTTCACAATAGGTGAAAACGTTTCCGCATAATCAATTCCCTCCTATTGTGTATATACTTTTGTTACAAGGCGTGCCTTATATCCTTGGATACTACTATCAGCTTTTCGCTTTATTTTAAGAGCCCACTTGTTCCCAATTGCTTTAAGCCTTTCAGCGAGGTCAACTAAGCCCTATACTTAATTTGAGCTTAAAGAAGTCATTTCTAATTTCATTGCTTTCATCCATTCTTTTTTAGCAGGGCCAGTAAAAGCCTCATTTACATTCCTTGGCTCTTTTTCCTCTTGCGGAACAATTATATTAATTTCTCTTTCATTCTCAAAATGACATTGGGGAATTATTCCTTGATTATTTCGTCTTAAACGAGGTTCATCATAAAACAATTCATGATTGATCTTATTGCTCCCACTTGGATCAATCATCATAGAGAACCTTTTTGTGGAATTGCTCCTACTTGGTTGAAGTTCCTCATCTTGATTCTTCATAACAGAATCATTCTGACCAAGCAACTCATATAACAATAGGTCTTTACCTATTTTGCCTTGCTTGGGAAAATCATTCCCTAAGACTGTTACATCTCGTGATTCACATTCAGTTACACCTCTATTACCTTGTTCACTAATGAAAACGTATCCTTTTGAGTGTTCTGAATATCTAATAAAAATACTTTTTCTCCCTCTTGGACCTAATTTCTCATGTTTGTGAGAGAGATCATGAACATAGGTTGCACACCCCCATAGTCTAAGACTTGACACATTAGGTCTCCTACCAATCCACAACTCATATGGTATGCTAGTAACTAATTTTGTGGGCACACGATTAAGTACATAGGTGGCTGCTAGTAACGCAATCACCCCAAAAAGTGATTGGTAAATTTGCTTAGGCCACATAGAGCTAATCATTTCTAATAGCATCCTATTTCGTCTTTTAGCGATGCCATTTTGATGTAAGGTTCTACGAATTATTAATTGCATTTCTATTCCTTTCTCATCACATAAAGTCTTGAACTTTTCTAACAAGTATTCTTGTCCATGATCAGTTCGTAATGCTTTTATTTTCTTATCTAATTGATTCTCAACCAAGTTTACGTATTTTATAAAACAATCGAATGCTTTCGATTTATGAGAAATCAAATAAACATGACTATACTGAGTATAGTCATTTATGAAGGTGATGAAATAAATTGCCCCACATCTAGCCCTTACATTCATTGGACCACAAATGTCAGAATGAATTAATTGCAATGGATATAAACTCGTGTTTTCTTTCCAAATGGCTTTCTTGCCATTTTGCCATCTAAACAATGCTCACATGTCGTAAGATTACCTAAAGTCCTTCTTTAGCTAATCGACTAATTTGATTTGACCAATATGACATAGTCTAGCATGCCACAAAGTTGCAACATTATTGGAATTACTAGATGTAAATAATAAATAACTAATATTATTATTTTCCTTTAATACATGTAGTACAATAAAACCATCACATAGAAAACCATGACCATAATTAATAGATCCAAGATACAAATCCATTCCACCGTTGTGGAAATTTATATTGAAACCAAGTCTAACCAACATCAACACATATAAAAGATTCCTACGAATCTGTGGAGAAAATAATACTTCATGTAGGATAAGGGGTCGTCCTCCACTCATGTCTAATTTATATGTACCAATTCTTAGTACAACTCTGGAATTGTCACCTACATAAAGCTATCGACTACCACGTGGGAGTTTATGAACTCATCGAAGGCATTTCTATCCTTCACTACATGGATGGTTGCTCCTGAGTCTGCAATCCACAAAGCATATGATTCAGTTAGAAAAACATAACAAGAAACATTTACAGAACAAATGTTTGTACCATAAAGCTGTACCTTCTTGGGCTCGATACAATCTCGAGCAAAGTGGTTCTTATTACTATAATTATAGCACTTCACATATTTCATGTTCTTCTTCTTGAAGGGACGTTTTTCCTTTTCACGTTGGTTCTATTTTGTCTTCTTGGATTCCTGAGGTGAGTAGATGAATCTCTTATTATTCTTCCACATGGGTCCACCATGATGCTTGCATTTCTTGTTCATAGCTTCATGTGATCTAAAACTAACTGCATATGCCTCAGAAGACATCTTTGAGACTTCAAGATGCTCCTCCTCCAAGATGGGATGCATTGTAGCATCTTTCATTGTCTTGATGTTCTCATTATGAGTTAGGTTCATCTTCATATGCTCCCGACTCTGAGACAGTGAATGAATCACAGCTTGTACATGTTGTTCATCAGAAAGCTCAAAACTAACATCACGTAACTCACTTACCATGTTGAACATTTGCCTCAGATGTTTTTGCATTGTATTATCTGGGCACTTCTTATAAGTATCAAGCTTAATTATAAGTGACCTCAATTTAGTCACTAAAGCACCTCCAAAATGAGTAGCCAATGCAGACCACATGTGTTGGCCCCCAAATTCTTTTCTTATTGAATAAGTATGATTTCAATTAATTTTTGAGGTTTTAATTGATGTATTACTTTTGTTGAAAGATTTATTGCTTAGATTGATGAAATTGGAAGTATTAAATGGAGAAATTAAGATTAAGTTGAGTATAGTATGGTGTAAGTGAAAATGAAGAAGTAAGAAAGAATAAGGGCAAAATGGGCAAGTCACTTAAAGTCTAAAAGTTATAAGGCATAATGGAGGGGCATAATGGTCTTTGCT
>JAOTIZ010000003.1:25201173-25212765 GCA_027123425.1 Erythroxylum panamense | reverse complement strand
ATTTATTATACATTACATTCCATTCCATCCATCTTCCAAACAATATTTCACTACATTACATTATGAACCCTTCCATCCTTTCCAAACAGCTTTTTACTATATTACATTCCATTCCATTATAAACCCTTCCATTCCCTTCCATTCCCTTCCATTCCATTCCATTAATTAACATCCAACCAAACAGGGCCTAAATCACCAAAGCAAAACCCCCTCTCCCTTCTCGCGAACTGTTGCAGCTTACGGGAGGCTTCTAAACAAACAACTCCCAAGGATCCCCTTACAGTGTTTTTTGGTAATGCATCTTCAATTTTCCTTGAAGGCCATGCATCTTCGGTTTTGCTCTCGTGGATGGATGTAGGCTATGGTACACTTTATGAACACGTACTTCAGAATCGAATTTTTGAGCTCTGCTTTGTTTTCTGCTATATTATCAAAAGGGTTCTTCTAATTTTTGGTTTCTCTGCATCTCAGCTGCTTATATCTCCTCCTCTTTTTCTTTTCATAGATTCTGCTCTTTTCTGTGTCTACTCTCTTTATGTTATGTGGTTCTTATATTTAGGCAGTTTGTCTTCCGTTTGGTTATGTTGTTTTTTTTAATACTTTTTTTCTCTTCAATCGATGAAGGAAAATTTTGACTCTAAATTGACTGGCATTTGACGGTTTCTGGTTTATTCTTGTTTGTGTGAGGATAATATAGTGAATTTGCTCCGGATCTGATAATTCATTGTTTGGAAATATTCATCTTATTTTTATTTTGAAAAAGTTTATGCTGTTCTAAGATGAGTTAGAAATGTTAATTTTGTGAAATTTTTTTCATTGCAGTATTGAAATAGCTTTTAATTCTACCCGAATTCTGATTTCCCTGATATTTCTTACTTCCTGTAAATTGTCACTGTATTTAGAAATCTTTCTACTAGTTAGAATTTAGGTTGCATATTACTGGACCTCTTTAGACCCTACGTGTTAACGGGATTTTTATTGGGTGATGTTGTTGTATATTGTCACTGTCTGATTATTGCTTGATGTTAAATTTGGTTTACGTTGCTAACTTGCTTCCCTCTTTACATATTTTCTCATTTTAGATTCCTTTCTTTTACAGCTGGAACCATTATTTAATAAGAGAGAATTTGTAGTCGCTGGAGAAAAGTATCTATTATAGGATGAACAAAACTGTATCATGTTGGTTTTGCTATAACACATCTCTGCATCTATTTGATTGGGAAATGACAGGAAGCCACTAGTTGTTGGTCATTGTTTTGTAATTTCTTGTGGGACCGTAGACTTCAAACTTTTGTAGTGGTTTAAACCAGATGGGATTTTCAATGTCACCGCAAAATTCTGCAATCGAGGTTCCTCAATTCCATAGCTTATGTTGGTGTTCCAAACAAGCAGGATGCAGTTCCAGTGTTTGCCAATGTTTGTTGTTAAAGGCAGCCACTTATTCAATCAGTTGCTCAATGAAGGGAAACTGCAGGAATCAGATATGTTTAAAGTGGAAAGGAGATCTTAAACATAGGACAACTTTTTTCCCTTTACAATGCAGAGCACTGTATAGCACCTTTTGCATTGATTCAACCGATGAAAGGCGCCGAGATGAGTGGAGCTCGGGTAGACATAAACTGAGCACGGGAAAAAAATACAAAACGAATACAAATAATACTACACCTTTAGCATTATTCCCTGACGGACCTCTAGTTGAAAATGATCAGGAAACAAACAACCGGATTCTTCAAAATTTATGCACTCGTGGAAAGTTAATGCATGCCTCAAAGTTGATAGACGTGATGGCACGGAGAAATCAAATTCCTGACTTTGCTTGTTGCACAAACTTAATTAGGGGCCTCATCAAAATTGATCAATTGGATAAGGCTTTCAAGGTTCTTAAAGTTATGGTCATGTCTGGTGGGGTTCCAGATGTTATTACATACAATATGATGGTTAGTGGTTTTTGTAGGAGAGCAGAGTTGGCGTCTGCTGTTGATCTCTTACAGGACATGAGCTTGAGTGGTTGCCCTCCAGATGTGATCACTTATAATACTATAATTCGTTCCATGTTTGAAGCTGGACACTTTGACGAAGCTATTAGATTTTGGAAGGAACAATTAAGGAATGGATGCCCTCCATATCTTATAACCTATACAATTCTCATTGAGCTAGTATGCAAGCATTGTGGAACTGTGCAAACAATGGAAGTATTGGACGATATGGCAATTGAGGGCTGTTATCCTGATCATATTACGTACAATTCTTTGATTAATTTCCTTTCTAAACAAGGAAAGTATGAGGATGCAGCTTTGATCATTTACAGCATTCTGTCTCATGGACTGGAGCCCAATACTGTCACATATAACACTCTTCTCCATTCTCTTTGTAACCACAGGTTGTGGGATAAGGTTGATGAGATACTTGTAATCATGAAAGAAAGTTCTCATCCTTCATCAGTTATCACTTACAACATTCTGATTAATGGGTTGTGCAGAATTGGACATGTGGATCGTGCCATTGATTTTTTTTATCAAATGGTTTCTGAGAAATGTTCACCTGACATTGTAACTTACAATACTCTCCTCTGTGCTTTATGTAAAGAAGGAATGGTGGATGAGGCTCTTCAATTACTTGGCCTTTTAAGGGATAGTCATTACTCTCCTGGATTGATAACCTACAATATTGTTATTGATGGATTATCTAGAAGAGGATATACGGCTAAGGCAATGGCATTATACCATGAAATGATAGGAAGTGGAATCATCCCTGATGGTATCACCCATCGATCTTTGGTTTGGGGTTGTTGCTGGGGAAATCAATTTGAAGATGCTGTGGAGATACTTGGTGAGATGGGGAAGAGAGGCCAAAGAATCAATAATAGTGCATACAGAATAGTGATACATGGCTTATGTAAGGATAAGAAAGTGAATGCTGCAATACAAGTTTTAGAAATAATGATTTCGAGTCAGTGTAAGCCAGATGAGGAAATTTATTCTATTTTAGTTAAAGGCATAGCAGATGCTGGTATGTCACAAGAGGCTTATGAGTTGCGTAATAAGTTAATAGAAAGTAAGATTCTTAAAGGAAAAACCGTGCTGGGTTAGCAAAGGATGTAGAAGGCTTGTGACTTTGCTAATGCTAGCTCCTTTGCAAACTGTTTGCGGGAAGTTGTGCAGACAATGTATTTCTTGTAAGTCGGTTATCTGTCTCCCATATTTTTGTGTATATGCTGCGAAGAAATGTTAAATTTGAAATTGTGTTGTTCATGGGTTGCCAACAAGGACTGTGCACTGACTCGTATTCAGATTCTGAAACATCCCCTCTTTGCCATAATTATAGCTATTTGAATTTTCTTTTTATTGGCCACAAGCAGCACGAGAGTTCTCTTGTTGGTCGAGTGTAGGGGTTCTGTAATAAATTTAGAACAAAATGAGCTTGAACAGAAGGTTAAGTATGAAGCCTTTCATTTGTTTAACCAGTCCATTTGCATTCCTTGTCCGCCTGACACAAAACGAGAGATCTTAGCTTGCATATAGCATCTCTCTAAATGGACTCCAGCTGATTGGTGCAGTCATTCTTATGACTGTTGGTCAATTATTGTATTTAACTTCCTCGCGAATGTACTTAATAATTATACTTCCTAATAGTACACAGGAGGTGCCAAAACTGATTTAACTGTTAATTCCAGCTCCCTTATGCTAGGTGAAGCTGGGATTGATTGACAAGTATCATCTTTAAACGTTAAGTTGATGTATGGTTTCCTAGCTGACTGAGCTTTTGTGATGTAACCAGGGACGGAGCCATGTTATAGGGGAGGGGGGGCCATAAATATATTTTTTTAAAAAACTACTTATATAATTAAATTTTTTAAGATTATAAATATAAGTGGCTCCTTTTAAATTTTTTTTTTGCATTTAGATGTTGGCCTCTGGCCCCTCCTTAGAGTTGAGTCTGGCTCCGTCCTTGAATGTAACTTTACCTTTGGATCAACTCCAGGTGCCCTTTATTTGCAGACTTGTAGATAACAAGTGTTTTCGTTCAGGAAAAAGTCTGATGTTTGTTTCATTATCTTTTCCATTTATCCAGGTGAGTGTGTAATATCGACTAGGTTTAGAGGTTCTTCTGTAATTGCTTATCCAAGATTGTCCAAACGCTTCCATAGGTAACACCTAAATTGCGTCCATGAAACCATAATGGAATTGTATTGGTAATTATCAATATTTGAAAGCCTGGACCCTAAATTAAACTCATAAGAAGATATGTCTCAAGTTAATGATTAAATTATTATAAAATTAATAAATGAAATAAATGTATTTCTCTAAAACATATTATTTGTAGATTTTAACCATTGGATTAAATTTTGAATAATTGCTCATTTCTTCATAAAATTGGCAACCCTTAAATAAAATCAAAGTTGATATCTATCTAATATTTGATTGGAGATTAATAATAAATGTAAAAATCTCCATGTTGCAGGAACTTTATACTTAATCCTTTGACATAAATTGTACTTTCTCTATAATGATTAATGTCCCTTTGCATTACCTTCCAAAAGAGTAATAGTTTCCATTTTTTAAAAATGTGCATAATATACTAGAGTGCCTATCAATTGCACTATCACGCAATTAATCTACCTCTCCACTTAAGGATGTTACAGAACCAAAAATACGCTAAGGAATTCAACTTCTATGATTCCAACTTTGCAATCAATTTTTGTGTAAATCCCACAACCTTTTCTCACCTCTGGAATTATAATGGAATTCACAACGTACACCATTATAATGTCAAGATTATAATAATGCAACCTTAAAAGTGCACCGACAACTTGATATTTGAGCCTTTTGTGTAGAATTTTAAAATCAAATACTAGTTATTTAGGTAATCAAGTTTATTAGAAAGGGTGGTAGTCCTTGTTGAGAATGCACCTAGTCAACTTAGTTAAGTGACATATAGTTTAACATTTTCAAAAAAGTACTCATAGCATCGTAAATCTTAAAAATATACATTTTTGGAAATTTCTAGTATGTGGGTCGTCAATTTAGATGTAATCTTTAAAATAATTTTTTAAATATTTGTTAAAGTTGTGATTTTCACATTAATGTTTCACAAAGGGTCTAAATAAGCCTCTACCATTAACTTTGTTCCCACTTTACTCCTTATTCAGGTTGCAATGTAATATTTTAATAATGTTATGGTTGCACAATATTATCACAGAAAATGGCAAGGGCTTACGTAGACCTTTTGTAAAATGTTCAGGTGAAAATTGCACTTTTGGCCTTCACCTTGGTGATATATAGTTACAACATATAAAAAAATGAAAAGAAAAGAAGACGTAGTAAAAGATGTATCTTAATGAATTTTAACTGTTAGTGAACTAATATTTGATAAATCTTTCTAGATAAACCCATAAATTATGATATCTTGAGACTAAAATAGTTACTAATTGTGAATAACCAATTTGGTTTAAGAAAACTCATTCCAATTCTTGTTTGAATTTGTGTTTGTTTCTATTCATTCTTGTATTTCTTACATTTAAAGTATCTTTCTCTTTTCTTCTAAACTTCCTTGCTTCTTTCCATGGACAAATTTCTATTATGGATTTTGGCTACTTACAATTTATATTAAGTTTGAAGTTAGTTCTTTTAAGGACTTGCAAGCGAAGCAAAGTGGTTGAAAAAGTGAAATTATATCTCGATAAAAGTTAAGATTAAGATCACGAGTGAATCACATCTTAAACATATGAGGAAGTGTTTACGAGGATTTCATTTATTTACTAATCAGTGTAATTTATATTAGTATGAAGGATGTTTTGAAAAGAAGATCCCAACAAATTTTTTAACTACAAAAGGGACACGTGTGACAAATTTCCAATCTATAGAGGATGTTATGTATAATCGGACCTCTAAACAAAATGTTGATGATTATGATGATAATAAGATGGGTGAAGAAGAGGCCACCTTGATGTCTAAATTTAATGGGGATATGTTTACACTAATTATAGTAGGCAAGAGAGCTTATGAGAATGTATGGAGGCTAAGAAAGGGATAGAAGGGAATATGAAGGACAGGTAGCCCTAGACAAAAATTTTGAGAGTATTAAGATTAAAATTCCTCAATTCTAAGGAAGGACTGATCCTAAAGCATAATTTGAGATTAAGTATGCTTTATAGAGGGATAAGAAAGAGAGAAACATATGAAAAAATCATAACTTTCGGTCTATTTTAAAAAGTGTTATGGGAATAGTGTTAAAATTGAAACCAATTAGTAAAGAACAAGAATTTAAAGGATCTTAATAAGAGGCTATTAAAGTGGTCTTACTAAAGGAATACACTAGCATAGGAGGGAGAAAAAAAATAAAACCCATATATGATCAGAAAACTATTCCAAGGAAAAGAAAGTGAAACTTATTATAGTGGAATTCACTGATTATATCATTGATTAGTGGCATTAATTGGTGACAAATAAGAACAAGGATGATAAGGGACATATAAAGATATCTAATAACTTGAAAGCTTTTATGAGGAGGATATTTGTATCAAATCAGTATTATATGGATTTATATCAAAAGCTATAAGGGTTAAGTCAAAGGTCAAAAGTGTTGACGAGTATCATACAAAATAAAAAGTATTATGATAAGGATACTATGACGTAGTATAGAGAAGCAAAAATGGCTCAATTTCTAATGGTTTAAATGGGGATATATCTAACTTAGTTGAATTGAGCATCATATAGAGATGGAAGACATAATGTATAAGGGCATGAAGGTAGATATATAACTTAAGAGAAAGGGAGTAGTTAGATAAACCTCGAGTATAAGCTTCTTATGGAGGTAAGATTATGAGAAGGATGATATACGTTTATTTATAAGCAATCTTGAGGCTATATAGTGTAAGGAGGAGTCTTCAAATAAGGAAAAAAGTTATTTTGATTTTTAAGTAAGGAGGAGCCTTCAAATAAGGAAAAAAGTAATTTTGATTTTTAAGAAATCATAACAATGATTATTTTTGGTTTTGTTAATATTACTTATAACTTTATATTGCCTTAATAAGAGACCTAAAATAATGAGAGATGATAGTGTAAAAGAAACAGAAAGTGATTTTAATGATAAATAAGTTTATGTTGCCATTTGACATCATTAATGATGATGATATAAGTATCCAATAAAGGGAGAAACACTAGTGACAAGAAGAACATTGAGTGCTCTACTAAAAGAGGATGATATAGAGTTGTAAAGAAAATAATTTCCACATAACATATGATGAAAAAAGTATGTAGCATCATTATTAATGGGAGGAGTTGTACTAATTTAGGTAGTACAACATTTGTGAAAAAAGTTGAGTTATCCATATTGAAACATCAAAATTCGTACAAGTTGTAATGGCTTAATGAGTTTAAAGAGATCGAGGTAAGAAAATAAGTATTTATTTTATTCTCCATTGGGAAATATAAGGAAAAAGTTCTTAGTGATGTAGTGCCTATACTAGCTAGTCATATTTGATGGTGAGATCGTGGCAATATTATAGGAAATCTATCTATAATGTTTTTAAGCATATAACACCTTTATAAAAGAAAACAAGATCATTACTCTTGTACCTCTAAAGCTTGATAAATATATGGATACTAATTAAATATGAAAAGAGAAGGTTAAAATGAGAATGCAAGCAAAAGAAAAAAGAGAAAGTGAGAAATATAGCAAAGAAAAGAATAAAAAGTGAGTTTTAAGATTAGGCTCAAGAGTAAGCTAAAAAAAACTAAAAGTGAAAAAACAAAGAGACGAGAGAGTTTTGTGTAAAGGAGAGTGAGTTTAGGAATGCTTAGTATGTTAGCAAGCTGATGCTAGCAATTATATAACAAAAGAGGCTTATTATTATACTAACAAAATTAACTCTTCTCTAAGTGTACTTGTTTGTTTATTATATAAGTTCAATGATACGTATTGTATAGAGGTTTCTAACAAATTGTCATCAATTAGAGGGATTAAACATTAAATAATATTAGTACTAAGGATTGCCATACTTAACAAAGTCAAATTTAGAAGTAATCTTGAGTAGATAAAGGAGGTTTAAAGGTAAATGAATGAGTACTAGGAAAGGGGTACGTGTGGGAAATCATAAGCTACTTGTATGTAAGAAAGAAGATACTTGATAGATGTATGTTGATTATAGCTATCACTAGTATAATGGTTAATCATATTTCTAGGTTAGAAGATATACATGATAAATTGTGTATATATATATGTTTTACAAGATCAATTTGAAAAGTAAATGTCATTGACAGACAATACACATCCTTAACAAAAACAATAACCATAAATTGAATTTATTCAATGTATTTGCTACTTATCTAATTTAAGGAAATATAGGAAATACTAAAGAAAAGGATCTAGGAGTCGTAACTAAAAAATTGATTTCAATAGTCAAATCGTAAAATAAGAAAAGTGTTAGGCACCTTATTCTACCACCTAAGTGGTTATCTATGTTCAAAAAGATCTTTACATATTTGGGGAATTTTGAAAAAGAATAAAATTTGGTTGTAAAATAAAATCATGCTAAAATTTTAGAAATAAAGATTTGGTTAAACACCTAGAAGTTTGTCATTTTACATAAGGCTTTAAAAATAAAATAGAGATATTTAGACTTATTGCATTGGACTTTTAATGCAAATAGTCTTGAATATTTTAGTTTATAAGACAAGTTTCATTTGTTTTTGTGAAAATGTGATTTGAAAAAGATGATGATAAAAATGATAAAGGAATTTTCTAATGAAATAAAGAAGAATTGGCAAAAGCTTTTATCTAAAAGTGAAAAAACTGATTTTTTTAGATTGAGCTTTTAGTAAACTAGACTAATTAAATGAGTAAGTTCATTAAAATTAGCCAAGTTATTTTTACTGGGACAAACAGTTTCTAGAAAAGGAATTTTAGAAATCCTAACAAGCCTAAAGGCAGAAGGCTAAAAAATTGAAGATAAGTAATAATAAAATTTAATGGGTCTACTATACTAAAATTGAAACAAGCCGACAAAAGCAAAAGGATAATCAATCTTAACTACAATATCCTAGTTTGATTATTGCACTGTGTAATGTATTGTAAATGCATTTTATAGAATATACTCTATTTATGGTGTACTAGAGTAATTTAAGCATTTAAATGTATTATTGAGATTATAATAGAGGTCACAAATAAACTAGAGATAGTTCAAAACTCGACCGAAAATTTCAAAAAAAAAAAACTAAAAACTTCGAAAAGTTACGGAATGAGTTCGAATGAGCTTTAAAAGCCGCAAAATATGCTTTGGAGATTTAGGTGATACTTTTGAATGAAATCTGACAATTTCGGTGACATTTAGTGATTTTCGGATTCAATCCAAAAATTATGTCGGGCAACCGAAAAGTTACTGAATACTTTCAAAATATGATGAAAAGCTCCAGAATTAGGATTAGAGTCCATAAGAACTGAAACATGTCAAAATAAAAGTTGTTTGAATGGAATTCGGGTAATATAAAATTATTGGACTAAATTGCCCTTTTGGAAAATAATAAATATTGGTGATTTTAAACCCGTTCAAAATTTTTAAAAGTATTCAATCAATAAGTATTGACCTTAATTAGAGTATTTCATAGTAAATTTGAAAAGAAGATGGTTGTGAAATGTTCTTGGGATTTAATTCGATTAGTTGATCAATTAAATGCATTAAAGGATAACTTGGTATTTTTGTACTAATTAAGGGGAATTTGATCTTTTTACATGATATTAGTAGATTGATGAGTCACTAGAGATGACTAATGAGATGATGACATGTGTTTGATGAGTCCTTAGGGATGACAAATATGAACGTGATATGTGTAATCCATTAAATGAGTATAAAAAAGCAAAACTTAAGACATTTTGCTTCTTTCTTTCAACAAAAACATGAGAGTGATGAGAGAGTAACATAAGAGACAAAAAAGAAAGGAAAAAGAAGAGAAGTCAAGGGTGAACATCGGCCAAGGAGAGAGGAAGAAGAGTGTAGTCATTTTTTTAATAGAATTTGATGGTAATTTGGAGAAATGTTGAAGTATTCATCAAATACTCAAAAGATTGCAGGAAAAAGTGGTAAGTTTCTTAGCTTAAATTTCTAATTATTATGGGTTTTCTTGAGTGAGATGGATGTGTTTAAGATCAATGTTGTCTTGGTATTACTTTGATATTTCTTCGCATAGAATTAGTTAAATATAACCAGAGAGGAATGTGTAGTGAGATTCTGACTTAGGTTAACTTGAACCAGTCTCAATATTTTGACCATAAATCGCCCTAGAGACCTCCAAATTGGGTGAGTGTACTTGACAATAGGTTTGCAAAACAGTGAGTATATTTTAATTGTTTTATATGACCAAATTCTTTGCAAAAGAATTAGTGATATGTGAGTGTTCTTTAAATTGATTTTATGCAAAAGGATTTTCATTTGACTGTGAAATGAATATTTATGCAAATGATATTTTACAAATGAATATTGCTAGCATAAGTGTATGCTTTAGCAATATGAGTTTTAACTTGAAAGTTAAATTTTGTATGATTGGGAGTTACACTGAAATAATTCAATTATGAATCCTCCTATACTTAATTTAGAAAATAAGATGAGTTATAAATGTAAGAGTTGCTTTTACCTATGGTACGCCACTAGGCTTTATACATGTATTGTACATGTATATTTATAAAAGTTAACCTATTATAGGTAAGCAATGTAGAACCAGCTCCGTAAATAGTGGTTAACTAGTCACGGGTAAGCGATGTAGAACCAGCTCCATGACTTGTTAAGAGTAAGTGATGCAGAACCAGCTCCGTAATTATTGGTTCATAATGATTAACTTATTACGGGTAAGCGATGCAGAACCAATTCCGTAAATAATGATTAACCAGTCATGGGTAAACGATGCAGAACCAACTCCATAACTTTATGCCTAGTGTACCATATGGTAAAGGAATTAATGGTGCGCTATGTTAAGTAAGAAATTCATGACAATAATAATGTCGCCACTATTTATTTTAAAAGTGATTTGAGAGGCACCGTATGGTACCAATTCTAGTAGTTGCTTATTTCCAATATAAAAGTTTTCAAAAAACGTATTGTCACCACTGTTTATTGTTTAGAAAATGGAAAAAGAGAAATATAAACTTGTATATTATGAGTTTAATATCGAAAAGCATTTTGGAATAAAATTTTAGAAAATTTGAAATTGTGTTTTACAAAATGTTATGTTATTACTAGATTTGATGATACACGAATAAATTGTAATAAAAAATGTTTTTACATGATTTTTAGGATTGTATGAAATATTGCAGTTATACTGTTACGAAAAATTCAAATACGAGCATGTTGGAGTGACAATGGTTTTTCTAAATAGGTATATAGCCTAGGATATGAACATTTTAGTGCCACGTCTGTGTTTGTGGAGAAGTAGTAAGTTACATGGCTTAATTCACAAGCATGTTAGAACTCATGTATATTAGAGTAGTGCCCTAAAGGCAATCCCCTTTAGCGCATTTTGTTCAAAGTCATGTACAGACTTTATAAATAAATAAAGAAAGGCATATTTCATTAATTTGATGTTCTTTATGAATTGATATTGA
>JAOTIZ010000003.1:25164468-25187974 GCA_027123425.1 Erythroxylum panamense | reverse complement strand
TAAGATTATAAGAAAGATTAAGATTTGAGTTTACAAACTATAAGATATTGTAGTGAACTTATTTGTTTGAAGTCTGCGTTTGAGACAATCTTCTTTTATAGGCAAAGCCAAGTGCAAAGAAATGGAAATCTGCAGAAATAACTCATTATGATAAGTTAATGCTTTTGTATGCAAAAAATAGAACAATAAGTGGAAATGCTCAAACAGCAAAGGAAAAAAATCGTCGCTGGGCTTCGGTGAATGTGAACACAATCGATGAGGTTGATCAATTATTAGCTTCAAATGACATATCTTTAGAAAACATTGAACACACATATGATGGTGCAAGTCCAATTGAGTTTGAAGCTACTGCTCATTCCGATTTCGATAAAATTTTTGTGACTTCTCCAAATAAAAAGAAAAGAAAGAGTGTTGTTGCAACAGAAATTGTTGGAGTTAAAGAATCTATTGACAATGTTGCTGAGGTACTTAAGGAATCAAATACAATTGTTGAAAAATCACGCCAACGAGTTTATAGAGAGCATGAAGTGTATGTTGAATTGTTAAAGCTTGACCTTGATGTGTGCCTTCGCTACAAAGCTTATGATTTTCTAACTGCAAGTTCCATTAGGATGAGAAAATTTTTTGGCTGTCCCGAGCAGGAGCATAATAATTATTTAATGCATATGATGAGTAGCACACCTGTTTCGGAAATGAAATGAAGATAAAATTATAAGTATATGATCTTTTGCATTGCAATTTTTTTTTGAAATGGTAAAGCCTAATTTGATTAGCTGGGTTTTTTGTTTAATCTGTTAGCTTTTATTTTGTTTAACTTGTGGTGATGTTTATTTGCAGATCTTTTGCTTATGGAGGAGCCATGACTATGCTGAAATGGAATTTTTTGCTTATGGAGTAAATATTAGTGCAGATCTTTTACTTGTGGAGTAAATACAAGTGCAGATTTTTTGCTTATGGAGTAAATACTAGTGTAGATTTTTTACTTATGGAAGCCACGGCTGTGTTGAAATGGAATTAACAAAACCTTTATCTTTTGGATTATCAAAAGATGAATGTTTAAATTCTAAACCATGTAAATATTCATATAGTTATATGTAACTTGTTTTACTTTAATATGCATATTAAATCTTAATTTTCATTTTTATTCTACAAAATAGAATAGTTGTTCTCTTGACATATGGATGAGATTGATCGTGGTAGTTGAATAAGCATATGATAGATGGTAGTGGAATAAGCATGCACTGTATGATGAAATTCTTTTTTTTTTAATGCCAAAGATATTGTTTTATATTACACAACAATTGGAAAGTTAAAAACTTTAGTTACAAATAAAAATTTCAACTCCTTGAAGCTTCATCGTGAAGTTCTGTTATCAAATCTGATAATACTTTATCTGTGTATGCTGAAGTTTTTATAGCAAAAGATAAATAAGTTCCATAATTAAGAGCATAAAGGTCTCAAAAAATTCTTTTGTCCAATATAAGTTTCAATTCCTTTTTTTGATAAATTAGGAAAACAAACATAAGAAAGGAGACCCTATTTGTCTTCCATTCTTTTCTCCTCTTTTTCGCTCAATATTTCCTTTCATTTCTATTGTATAAATAAGTATCCAAACAAAACCTCTCTCTTCTGTTCAGCTTCTTCTATATTCTCCCTTTCTTCACCGAACAGAACCCTAAATCCCTAATTCACTTGCAAATAAAATGCTCGTAACACAAATATGAAACTTCTAAAAGTCAAACTTAATTGATGACAACGATGATTTGGTTGAATTGAAATTCAAATCGGCACCATAAATAGTTCAAGTATATTAAACGTTAATAATGAAAAAGAGAAGGGCTTAATAACTGTTTCTGTCACCAGCCGCCAGGAGTTGAACTAGAAAGAACAGAAGACCAAGAAATGGTCCACATGTTTTACTCAGAGCGAGCAACCAGCCAGTTCGGTCAAAGAATCATATAAACATAATAAGAAACCCCACTTCGTGACATAAACCTATTAACGAGAGGCGGCTTTAGTCTACTCACATTTCTTAGCAAACTCAGTCCAACTCCAACTGTGTCCCCGCATTGCCATTTCTCATCTTTCCTCTATAATGAGTCTATTATCATATATACACCACAGCGAAGAAGAGGGTAGTGCTTATTTTAGATCATAAATGCTTGAGATGGTCAATAATTCAGCTTTTAAGACCAAGGCCAAACAAGTTGCTCTTGTAGGTACTCAAGTTAGCCGTCATGCTACTGTCCGAATTATTGGTTTTGAATTTCCTGTTTCTGCCGTCAACAAACTGCCACTCCTTGTCTTTTTTCAAGCCTTCATATTCATTTATCTAGAAGTATCGAGTTTATATATAGTTATTGCCACTCAGAGCCTCATACACCAAAAGCCATCTAGTAGTTATAAGGTTCTGGTCATGGAAGCATATAATGTAGGAAAGAGGTCCAGAGCTCCAGGGTGTCTCCAATCATCGTTGCACTCAGTTCGTAAGCCTCAAGCAAAGCCATGGAAACTACCTATAGCACCATTGCCACCAATAAGACCAAGGGTATACAAGGTTGATCCTGCTAACTTCAGGGACCTGGTTCAAAAGCTCACTGGTGCAGATGACCCGTCACAGTCTCAGCAGAGACTCCATAATGTGGCACCACCTCCGCTTCATCTTGAAAGACCTGTGTCATTTGGTGCAGACGTTCCTGGGCACCAACAGTTCCATAAGTTGTCACCTGCCAAAATTTCATTTTCTACTCTTAACCAGGAGGTCATGGTCGAGACGATGGATACTAAACACAAGAAGACATTGGATGGTGCCATAATGCAATCCGGTTTGCTTGATTTCAACTTCTCATCGCCATCTTCTCATAGTTGGTTTTCTTTTCATCAGCTCCTCAGTCCTGGAACTCTCTCATGTCTAGAGCAAAGCAAAGTCCTTTAGTTTGCTTCCCGAGTTTACCTTAACTTTATTGTGTTTGTACTTCGCAATAACATTCGTACATTGATTTGTACTGCTGTGTAAAACATTAATTCATCCCTACTTTAATTGTTCATCTTCATGCTTCCTTGACACATTCCTCTGTGCTAATTAGTGATGCAAAATCTCGTTAGATTGGTGAAGGCCAAAGTTCACATAATTGTCATCCAAGTAATGCTATCGGTTCAACTCAATAACATTGTCATTTGCTACGACGTGAAGAACCGGTTTAAGAACTATTGGATCTTCCCCTCGTCGCTAGAAGATGGAAATCAGGACGTCTGAAGGCCTGTAAATGGTCACATATTTGCTGAAACAATAATGACTAACAATGGCGAGTCCATGAACCTGTTTCTATTTGCTTCTTGGGGGGTGTGCAAGTCCTGTTACTGTTACCACCTTAAAGTTGGTAGTTTCACCAGTAAATTTGGCAATTCTACACAAATTTAAGTATTCATGCCTTGGATAACAAGGACATTAGTCTGTTAAGCATGATAGGTTGAAGGTTATTGATCTCCTTATAACTGTAAATAAAATCTAAAATAGAAAAGCTTTGAAGGTCGACAAATACAACCTTCTCCAGCAATGTTAAATCATTAAACAAATGTGGAGGTGGAAACACATATAACCCTTAAAATTATGTTTTTCCTCAAACTCCTTTATTTTAATTTTTTTATCACTATAGATACACTACCGTCCACTTGCCACTGTAAAATTTGAAGTAATGTATAAAATAAAACAAATTTAATCTTGGAGAACTTAATTGGAACAAGCATTAGAAAATTCAAAGTAAATAGGATATTAGAGCACAAAGGAAAAGCTAACACGTAAATCTCGGGTCCTCAAGTTATTATTCATCTACATGAAGTTGAAGTAATTATACAGCCACTGCATTAGAAAAGAATTTCTAACAGTCCCACATTTGAACATGATTATCACAGTAGTATTGACATACTTTTGGTCCTCGTATCAATCTAGTGCTAAACTCTCCCAAAGGGAGGACCTCTCAGGGCATGTTACAACAAGCAGGGACTTCATATTAGTTGCTGATAGCTTCTCTCGGATTCTAATGTCACGGAATTTGGGGATTTGCTGGCAAACAAAAAGGTTGCGCAAACATTTAGTCTCTTCATTATTAGAAGAACGAAATTTAACACTATAGCAGGCAATCAAACATAACTCATGTTACCTTTGTCAACCACAATATGTAAGTTGCAGCATGTAATGCTTGGGCCTGAAAATCTTCAAATTCATTATCAGGTATGGTTGAACAGGAATTTACCAGAGCTAGCTCATTATCCAGAAACATATAGATATTTGTGTTTATGTTGGAGTCGTGCTGAGAACAATCTGGTAAGTCACCGACATCAGTTGTTAAATGCCTTATCCAACAGAAAGAGAGAAAACGGCGATGAAGCCACAGAGCCTGTAGAAAGACAACAAATCCTTGAATGGATAAAACCATAGGTAATCCAAGGATCAATACAGCACTACTGGAAGTTGGCCCTTGGATTAGGAGATCATTCCACCATTTCTGCATACAAATTATTCAACTCTATTGAAACTGTTACTATTTGCTCTTGTTTAAAGAAGGAACATATCATCCAAACAAGTTACCCTAGAGCATACTAAGTAAAAGTGGCCCACTTTGCACTTACTTGAATGAGTAAAATTCCTTCTTCGATAAAGAAGTAACTGCCCCCAAATTCCACAAATTATTACTTTTTACAAAATAAAAGATCTTAACATCTATTCTAATCAATCCATTGACATGACTGAAGACATTGCTACATAGCAAAGGGGAGAAAGAAAGGGAGAGGAGTTTACCTCTCTTCCTGCATACAGCTTTATCAAAACTGCAACCCAATCAAGCTCCTCCTGTCACATGCACATATTATGAAGATCACAGACAGCTAAGTCAAAATGGGTGAAATATGTACAACATTACCAGTACTATTAACTGGATAGCCTTTGATATTTATTGTGCACTTAAAAGAAAAGATATGATTCAAAAAGATTACAAATGCAAAATGTAAATCATCAAGTGGGGACAGAGGATCAGGTTTTGAAGAAACATATGGTTGTCGTTGCATCAACATTAGTCCCACTAAAGGTAGGATAACGAAAATGCATGTGCATGACATACAAAGACACAGAACTGGCTTTTAAAAGATGAAGGAAACTGATACGACCCATAGGAGTCCGGAAATTAGGTTCACGTACCATAGAAGAAAAACCAATGCCTTGGAGGGGTAGACCTTGTCATATAGGGAAAACAAGGGTGGGTAAAGTTGTCATAGGAGGGGAAAGTTAGTTATTCTGACAAAGTAATAAAACAGTACGGGAGTGAGGGAAAGGCATGCAAGTTTTGATTCTGTCATTCACGTAGAGTGAGCCTAAGGCTGGAGGGGCTTGGACCTCGAATCCTAGCACATTTATCCTTGTTCTTTTACTGGTTTTGGAGATTAATCAATACAGACACTATTACTGCTATTGTTGTGTGTTGCTATTATTGTGTTGTGCTTGTGTGCATTGTGCTGTGGAAGAAGACCTTTGTGCAGGGTTTACCATTTGGTATCAGAGCATCCGATTCTCAGCATGGCGGCAAAGAAGCAGGATACAAGGCTGGATATTTTGGAAAAAGACGTAGAAGAAATAAAAGATGAAGGAAACTTGCTGATGAATGCATAAACATTTTACCTGCCATATTTGATAAGTTTGAGGCGTGTTATTGACATTTTCATCTTCCTGTTTATGGCAGAACTCTTCTAGAATCCTGAGTAGCAACCGCTGCAAGTTGATAGAACTCCAAATGTGGTCATCAAAGAAAAAGCCATCCATATTCTATGATTGCTCCAACTGTTGACTTCAGACTACCAAATCATTGTCAAAGATAATGTTGCATCTGATTTCCATGAGGGAAGAAGTGACAATTGTTTCCATTACAGAAGTTGAAAAATTCAGACAAATTTATAAAAGGCCTGCTATTTTTATAAATTACCACAGAAAGTATCTTAAAATTGAACACTGGGTAATGCTAGAAGCATCTAAGTACAGGCAATAAACAGAAGAAAGATAATCAGATGACACATCTGGTATGAACTAGATTGATTGGCATCACTTTGGTTGTTTGTTGTCCACCCCTCCCCTATCCTCTTTGTCCTTTAATACCAGATTCAAATGTTTCTGAAAAACTCACCGTGCGGAAATGAAAGCATGAATTATCAGTAACATGTAACTGAGCCCAATCTCTAGATTTCTTCAACTCATCTAGCACCTGAACAAACCAAACTATATAACTAGCAAAATTAGAGTAAAGGAACTGAAGGACAACAATTTTCCAAGACTAGTATGAAACTCACCAAAGGGAAACTACTTGGAAGCAGAAACAAGAAAGAAATGAAGCTTATATGCAGGTAACTATCATCAGCTTTTAAATGAAGATTCATGACTGGCTAGGCTTTAGTCAAAAGAGATTCATGACTGGCTAGGCTTTAGTCAAAAGAGATTCATGACTGGCTAGGCTTTAATCAAAAGCACAGACATGATAATCATAGAAAACAACCTGTTCTCTTGTCATGTATGTAACTAACCAGCAACGGTGGCTCCACGCGCGATAATTCATTTTAGATCCCTGCACAAAGTTAACAACAAACACTAAGAGACCTCATGAAAGACAAACTCTCCTTGCTCATTTTGCTTGATGCAGAGAATGTTTAACAAATATGGTGCCATATGAGCCCAGAATCAGGAACTGCATGCAATGTGGCTCCACAAGCTCATTAAAGAATAAATCAACAGCTATAATTGTGCAGAACATTCCCCATTAAAAGTTCCCTAATTATATAAATTAAAGGTGATATCCTAACAAGAAACAAATTTACAAAATGGAACTCTCAAAAATTTGATGAAATTTTACACTGAAAAGTATCTAAACCTTATTTAACTCAAAGTACGCAGTTCCTGACTGAGTTTTTAAACCTCGGCTATTTTCTGCACTAGCTTCGATTCTTTCCCTATAATCTCTTCCAGTGTCGAGCATTTTTCTGCAATCATCTTTATTACCCACCGCCTGTTAATAGTAGAAGATGATAAGAGTCATTCCTTAAACGACATTAAAGAAGAAACAGTTTGAAGCCTTTCATACATGCATGTGAAAAATGAAAATATTACCTGTGGCACCATGCTTGTTCGCTTTTAGGTGAATATGAAAGAACAAGGGCTGAGAGGGAAAGTTCATCAATAAACACAGAAAGCTGCTGCTTCTTTGAAACTATCAGTTTCCTGTGACCAAGTGACTAATAAGTATGCTTTAACACATAGTTAGGTTAATAATGATGGATTAACTTGCAATATTATATAGTCCCCAACAGTTCAAACTTTTTGGGCTGAATGTATCCTGAAACATGTGATAGTGACAACTTGAACACATTGAACTTGTAGGTTGTTTGCATACTCAACTTCTGCTTGTGGGGGGTTGAGCAAGGGCCTACTTTTTTCTAGGCCAAGGCTTAAGTCTCCATTGAGGATAACATTAATGGTTGATCATTAGACCCTACGGAGAAACCTAGATGCAATTCATTTGATATTACAAGACGAAATAGGCCCTCAAAGTTTGTCCTTTCAAATTGTCCTAGTTCACATGACATTATCTGAGCAACTTAGCAGTCCAACGTGTCCTCTGTCATCCAAATGTTTGTTAAGAATAAGCAACCTAAGCCCCTTGATCTTTACTAAATTTGTAGCTATTAGAATAGTTATCCCTGAAGATCGTCCCTTATGATTAGGAGAATCAATACTGATCAATAACCATAAGTATATTATCATATTTACAGATGTTTGTGTAAATATCTGTACCTCTTTACACCATAAAATCATAGAGAAATAAACCATACTCTTGAGTATGCCTTCTACAGTAGCCAAAGGCCACATTGCATTCATCAAGAAATTATCAAATTTCTCATTATGAGAAGACTTCAATGTTTAGGGGGGGGGAAAAAACGCTAATAAGAGCACATTTAACAACATCACACAAATAATTAACAAGGACAACAGCATAACATGCCTCCTTGCAAGCAAAACCAAAATAATCACATCAAATTTAAACTATTTAAAATGAACAAAAGAAAATGGTATAATTAGTGCTTTAAAAGATAACCAAGCGAGAAATTAAAAAAATGCTTGAAAGCATTTAAGAATAGATGATCAAAGAAAATGCATGCAAATTCATGTACGCTCCATATAGAACAGATTTCAGATATGGAATACCTAGAATTCCATGCAGTACCAAAATCACAGCTTAACAATAAGATTGACTTGCTATGCTTCATGACCTCACTTTCAAGAGTGTCCAGTGAAGATGAAGACGCATTATATCTGCCCTCTAAAGTTCTATATTGTGCAAGTGCCCTTGTAAACGCATCTTTAGCTGCCATATATAACTGAAAAAGAAAATGGGTTGAAATTCCCAATTTATGATCTCTAATCCAAAATTTTGGATTCTCTTCTTTCGAGTCACCGATGTGTGTCTCAGAAAAGGAGGAGCCTGCTTCTGAATTTAATAGCTCAAATTGCGATGGGTGAATGAATCCAACTTCATCACTGTATCAAAATACGATAAAGTCAAGAAACAAGTAGCAACAGAAACAACAGCAACATACGACCACGAATGAACAATAAAACCATTTCTAATTTCAGAAACACATGAAAGATTCTATGAAACTAATTACCTTTCTCAGATTCGAAAGATTATAAAAGAAGTCATGGTCCACCACTAGCACAATATCCAATAATCTTTAAAAAGCAAATTAGCATTTTTTGGGACATTTGAAAGAAAATAGTGAAAGATTCTCAGGAGGCTACTTAGAACAGCACATTTCACAGTTTAGTGTTTGTCTTGAACCAAAATGCTAAGGAATAAAAGTTCACTAGCCGAAATAACCATTTTAGAATTGCATTCTCTACTAATGCTTCTAATAACAGCAAGTACACAAGAATCCTAAAGTAGTAAAGAAAAACTTACATTAGTGGATCAGACTCCAAAATGAGCTCAAATTGGTTTAACAAATCAGAACCTGAGAAAGTATCTTCGCCACTCATCTGGGTTCAATCCGCAGTCAAAAGTCAGGATCAAGTTGACCTTTTGAAAACGCCAGAATCACTGAGCGAAAAAATATGGTTGCTCTCTTAAATAATACAAATAAAGAATTACGAAAACAGTGCTCAAAGCAACATAGTTACCGTGGAACGACAACGATTCCTCAACTATGGGAAATTCAAAAAATTCGTCGGTTTCCCATGTCGGTGAAAGCGAAAAGCTAGTGTAAAACAATGGGTATTTCGAGAGTCGAACCTCATGTAAGTATTCAAAGAGTTGTTGATTGCAGATTGATGAAGTGGTGAGGAGGGAGGGTTTCGGACAGAGAAAGACAAGAGACAAAGAACGTGAGGAATCTGTAGCACTCAAAATGTGCTATGTCACGTGCCAGGACTCAGGCACGTGCATGAATTGAGGCCGGTTTCCTCAACCGTGAATAGCTTAGAGAGAGAAAGAGTGATTTTGCTTAAAAATAGAAAGAGAAGAGAATGAAACTCGTCTCCTTGTGATTAGGAAAGCAACCATCTTTCTTCTTTTCTTTTTTTTTTGTTGTCTTTTTCTACTTTCTACTTTCTTCTTTCTGGTTTCGTTTATGTTAATGTCAAAAGCTTCAAGAAAGATGGAAGCTTTCCACCGTTCCAATGTTTGTTTTGATTAATCCCACCACAATTCTTTTATTTCCGAGTTGATGGTTTCTATGCCAATGTGGTCCGTTCATGATGATTTTGCACTTTTTTCGATTAAATCTCTTCTTTTGTAATTTTTTTCCTTCCTCATTCTTCTTTTTCGTTTTCTTTTTGTTCTTTATATTCATATGCTCAAATTGTAGATTCGCCCTGCCATTTCTTTTTCTCTATTACTGATAGAGGTTTTGAAAACCCAGTGCTGAAAGATATTGCTATTTGTTGTTTTTGCAATTTGGTGAGAGTCAAATTCCAATCATGGATCATATCGTTGGAGGAAAATTCAAAATGGGGCGGAAAATCGGTGGTGGATCTTTTGGGGAGCTATATCTTGGTGAGTTGTTTGTCCATTCATTAACCCAATTCTATCACATTGCATACAATCAAGAAATCATGAAGTTCCTTTGTAAAAAAAAAAAAATGGCAATCATGAAGTTATTTGTTTCTGATTCCATACAGGTGTTAATATACAGAGTGGAGAGGAAGTTGGAATAAAGCTGGTAAGGGGACCAAAAGCTTGATTTAAATTTGTAATCTGGGTGTTCTATTAATTGGTGATTCTCTGTGTGGTAAATCCAGCCGTTGGCTAATAATAAGCCTCTGCATATGCAAAAATTACTTTGAATTAGCAACATCTTTCACCTCATTTTTGTAAGCTCATTATCTTCCTTCTGGAATAATGTTGGTTCTTGTGAGGGGAATTTAACAATATATTTAAGGAAAAAATTATCATCAATACAATTATGTCCGTGTCTATAAGAAATACACAAAAGCTAAACTGTTGTACATGTTTTCAAGGATTTGGTTTAATGGATTAATGGCGTATAACTTGGAATAACCATGTGTGCAAGAATAATTTAATTGAAGCTGGAATTTTGAGACTTCAGGGGCTGTATGGAAAAACCAAACTTTGAGAGGTGGCTATGATTAAGTTTTTAGTATTATCTTGGAATTGCTTTGATCTTCTCAAAATTTTAGTGATCTGTCTCATTTCCTGTCAATTTTAAGGAACCTGTGAAGACGAAGCACCCTCAGCTTCACTATGAATCTAAAGTTTACATGCTTCTTCAAGGAGGGAGTGAGTTCTTGATCTCTTGCCTTGCTGAGATTAAATTGTGATTAAAAAAACTAGAAATACATTGAACTGATGCTTATTTCCACTTTTTGCTGATTACTTTCTTATTCTTTCTAAGCGGGAATCCCTGAGCTAAAATGGTTCGGAGTTGAGGGTGAGTACAATTGCATGGTTATTGACCTCCTAGGGCCAAGTCTTGAAGACTTGTTCAACTATTGCAACCGGAAGTTTTCTCTGAAAACAGTATTGATGCTTGCTGATCAGTTGGTACAAACATACCTCTCTCTTATGGTAGTTCTTTCTATAGCTAAATAAGCACCGCCGTAATATTTATATTTTAAATTTTATATTTCTCTTTAGATTAACAGAGTGGAGTATATGCACTCAAGAGCATTTCTCCACCGTGATATAAAGCCTGATAACTTTCTCATGGGATTAGGACGCAAAGCCAATCAGGTAAATACTCATGCAGCAATTCCATTATATATGAACTGTAGTTTGATTGCCTTATAGATGATCCCACATCAGTCTGTCATGTTTTAATTTTCTTATCCTGAAATGTAAGCATATTAAACAAACAGATACAGTGTTATGACATGTCAAGCAACCCAAGCTTAAAAGTGGAAACATAGGAAATGGTAATTGAAATCCATGTTTTTATTTTGTAATCAATAGCATATGAGATCATTTACTGACCACATATATCTTGGACATGGGGGATTATGGAATATTTGGGCCTTTATGCAATTGCTGAATGAAATACGGAAGGAAGTTCATGAATTTCTTGACATGTTTTGATGCTTTAGAACATGTCAGTTGTTTTCATTCTTCATCTAGTTTCCTGGTAATGAGTGTAGTTTCACAGTATTCCAGATCGTTTCTGTATGAGATTTTTTTTTTCTTAATCAGAATGAAGCAACTTATTTCTTGTTGGTTGTGGTAACAGGTTTACATCATTGATTATGGCCTTGCCAAAAAGTACAAGGATCTTCAAACTCATAAACACATACCATATAGGTATTACCTATGCTTTCATTGTATTGCATTATAACCATTTTCTATTGCATGGTAGGTTTTCACCTAGTTTTGTCAAAGACATAGTATTGCTAGACTAGTGTATTTCCATGCACGAACCTAAACTAACAGCTTAAGCTTTAGAGTTGCATGTGAAGCATGTGTAATTTGCAAGGCCAAAAGCCATGTTGCTGAGTATCTTCCATTAGATGTTTCGAGCTTGGCTGGCTCTCATGGAAAGTTATTTTGAAAAATCTGATGTTTTAATTTTCCTTGTCAAATATTGGTCTTTAGTGGTTCAATGGAAGAGAGGGTTAGAAGCCTCCTCTTCTACCAGAGTTCAAATCCTAGTAGTCTTCTCACTTTGTGTGATTGATGCTTTATCAAAGATGCTGGTTTGCATTATTTCGTATTTTGAAGCATAACTAAAGATAGGACTGATTGCTTACTTGGCTGTGGATTTCATGTACTATCGCAGGGAGAACAAGAATCTTACAGGCACAGCTCGTTATGCTAGTATTAACACTCACCTTGGAGTTGGTGGGTGGAGTGATTTCTTTTTGGGTTTTGATTAATTGAGGAATTTCAGCTCTAAGTTACACTTGCTTCAATTAAACATACACTTTTCTTTTCTATGCAGAACAAAGCAGAAGAGATGACTTGGAATCTCTTGGTTATGTTCTCATGTATTTCCTAAGGGGAAGGTTGGAAAAAGAAAGATTATTATGCTAGCTATATTTAAAAGTCTGTTGGAGCATTTATTATCCATAAATTCATTGCAGTAGCTCATTTGGAGCATTTCATCTAAATTTATGTATTTTTGGCATCAGCCTTCCTTGGCAGGGCCTTAAAGCAGGGACGAAAAAGCAGAAGTATGATAAAATCAGTGAAAAAAAGATGCTAACTCCTATTGAGGTATCACAATTTTCAAACTGAAAGACTGATGATTACATCTAATACAGAAGTATGCTTAAAGCAGACTAATCCTTTTAGTTATTGACTTGCAACAATATCTAATGCTACACTTGTTTCTTTGGCATCTTTACTTTAGCTAGATCTTATCATATACAACTCGTTCTGTATTTATGACTTTAAATGTGTATTTTTTTCTCAGGCTCTTTGCAAGTCATATCCATCAGAATTTATATCATTCTTTCACTATTGTCGATCATTAAGATTTGAAGATAAGCCAGATTATTCATACCTGAAGAGGCTTTTTCGAGATTTATTTGTTCGAGAAGGTAAAATTTAATATGGTTAGGTGGTATAAAATAAGTTGTTCTGATAATTAGCCACTCTTCCTGCCTCATAGTAGCAATTACTAGCTTTCCGTCTTTGATAGCTCAGAATGGGTATAAGAAAAAGGCATGACATTTAGGCTATCAGATGATTGGCCTTGTCTGAGTTTGTAAAAGGGTTTGTTGTTCAGGATATCAATTTGACTATGTATTTGACTGGACAATATTGAAGTATCCCCAAATTGGTTCCAGTTCTAGGCAACGGGTACGTGGTTCATATCTGTAATGTAGTTTTCTTTTAACTTCTTCTTCTTCTGGATAACTTGTGTCTGTTTCAGCATCAAGGCGGCAGGACAGGTTCAAGACCCCGACCTCCTCTTGAGAAAACAGAAAAGGCTCCGGGTATGTCCCTTCTCAAGATAGGAAGATATACAGAGGAATATTGAGCCTGTGATGTTGATATATTTGAACTGTGCATACTGTGGATAGAAGCATCTATATTGAAATATACAATCAACTTCTTGGGATGAGCTAGTCAGTATGATTTTCGCCAATAACCCCCAAGTTTATGATCCTTCTGAGAGTCCTTTTCACCAGGATTGATTTTTGCAACTGCTCCTTCCTCTTTCAGAATACTCAATTCTTTGCTCTTTTTTTTGTTGTTTATTGCAGGACAAGACTCCCATGACAGACCTTCAGGTACAACTGAATTCCTCAGCAGGAGAAATTCTTCTGCTTCTGGGCTTCATGGTGACCGTACCAAGTATAGAACATCAGAAGATGCAACATTGTCTAGAGACGCAGTAAGTAAATGAAAATGATTAGTGACTCGGACAGGTTTTTTAACTCCAGAGCTTTAGAGCTCCTAGTCTATACTGCAAAATACCACTGTTTGTATATCTTAATCTTTTCCAGCATGCTGAGTTAGAGAGAGGCCGTAGTACTTCCTCCCGAAATGGCAATTTGTCCAGGAAGGCCGTTGCTTCAAGCAGTAGGCTAAGTTCTACTGTGGCGCCTAGTGAGAGTCGATCAAGCTGGCTCTTCACAAACAGTAGCACTCTCTCCACCACTCAAAGAATCCATTCTGGAGCTGAATCCAAAGTAGCATCACATTCCCATGTTGCGGCGGCTCATGATGACCAGATTCGGAGCTTGGAGAACCTCACTATTGGCAGCACAGACAAACGAAAGCGATGAACACAAATACATTACTTCTGGATAAAGATGAAGACGAGTTACTTACTTTTCCTTCTAGGAAAGTTTACACATGATTTTGTTTCTACGGGCCTACTCCCGAAAGATGTCTTCTTTGCAAGAAATGTAGACACCAAATACAAATTTTTACTCACTCCTCCTTCTAATAGAGTTGTTTAAAGTCTTGAAGAGAAAGAAAGCGTGTGCAGTAAGAATGGTTAGACATTACTTGTAATCTTAAGCTTCAAAATAGATATTCCTACCCTGTTCAGTTGTAGCAAATAATGGTTAGGTGCCAGAAGCACCTCACTTTCAAACATTGCTTATAACTGCAAGATATAAACAGCACTGGACTTGGACATGATTTTGCTCAAATGCATATAAACATTTACATCGGATCATAACTGACTCTGGAAAGAAAAGACACAATCTTTTATTGGTAAAAATCTAAAGGCAGCTTTGATTCAGTCCATAAAATGAATCGACTTTATAAATTAAGA
Organism: Erythroxylum panamense; assembly: GCA_027123425.1. Lineage (NCBI taxonomy): Eukaryota > Viridiplantae > Streptophyta > Magnoliopsida > Malpighiales > Erythroxylaceae > Erythroxylum > Erythroxylum panamense. The sequence goes on along the minus strand of JAOTIZ010000003.1, from coordinate 25,173,202 downwards.
TGTTAAATGAAAGTTGAGTTTGTTAACCTTTCACTCCGCGGACGGTGCAGTCTTTGAAATGTGTTGACTTTACAGAGATTTGTTTGGGGTTACTTTTTTGACACTACACCTTTCGGGTGTCATCACTTTTTCGTTAAGGATCAGTCAGGAACTTATGTCCCACGCACTATTATGTAATTAGTTCCGACTTTTCCTTTAAACAAAAAAAAAATTAAGAAACTAGTCTTTGAAGCACATAAAAACTTCATAATAGGGGAAAATAAAAAGAAAAAGAAGACGTAAGGGACACGTGTCCTTTCCTCTTTAGTTCACCATTTTCAGGTGTCATTTTTATCAAAAATTACTCTTTTCTTTCTCCCGACTCTTTGCTCTAATCTCACAGCTGAGCTAATCCTCCGTCCTTTCATTCGCATCCTTCGCTCATTTCCCGCATTTTCCTTCATTTTCTCGCTTCCCAATCACTTCTCTTTCCCTCAAAAATCCACATCCAAACCACTAATTCCCTCGTTTCCGCGAAAGATCTAGGGTTGCTCGTTCTTCTGGTGCTCCGAATCTGAGATTCACAATCGCTGTAAATCGTTCGTTATTCAATTGATTAAAGAGCTTAGAATTTCATTCGATCAAGCTGTTGGCCGAGTTCTTGTTACCGAAACCTAGGGCTTGAGGCGATCTATATGTTTGGCTTGGTCCGATTTGGCATTATTAGGCATGGAGGCGAGCACCGGTGTTGTCGGAGATGTGGCGATTTTCGACGCCGATTTGCTTCAGTTGCCAGAGGTTGCTCCGTTGGCCTTCAAATCCTATCCTGACTTTGCTCAGCAGCTCTTTGAGCAGTGGCTTGCGCTTCCTGACGCTAACCGCCTGGTTTGTTTTTTAATTTCCTTTTTTTTAACGAATAATGACTCGCATTATGTTATCGTTCTGCGTTGTCTCAGATTTCGAGAATTTTATATTTTTGTGAATGATTCAGTTACTGGGTGATTGTTTAATGTCCTGAAGACGCTATTTAGTGTGGATTGTTATTAAGGGAACTGATGAGCAATTTCAACGTGTTAGTTGGAGGAACGGAATTGAATAGATGACTGAAGAGGAGCTTTATGAAGTGGCAGCTTTTATCGAAACTGTGTTTTTGGCGTCAAATATTTCTGTTTGGAAGAGTTCCAGCTTTTCTTTTTTTCTATTTTTAACAAATTAGCACCCTTAATAATGCATGTTGGCTGTGGTGCCAATAGTAATTCCGCTCTTGGGATGCGAGAAACCCTAACTGCATGTAGTCAGAAAGATTGTGCTCATTTTCCACTTTGAAACAATCTTTTTGGCTACATGATTTAGCCATTTGATCCCTTCAATCATCGATGAAGACTTTGTGTATGGATCTGCATATGTTGAGATTTGTAGGATGAGAAATTTTTTTTATGGCCCATTTCTTACTTTGTTGATTGGTTTCTTATGTTCCTTATGAGAATTTCTTGAAAGTGATGTTTCTCTTGGAAAATGAGTTTATTCCGTGGATGATATGGCTACTTATTCATTGATTTTCCTTTTTATAGGTCATTTCATTGCTTAATGATGCCAAAACAGGCGCTCCCTTGAATGTCACTTGTAACTCTTCTAGCACAAATGCAGCCACAAGCAATTCCTTACCTTCCATGTTTCCATCGGGGAGCACGCCTCCTCTTTCACCTAGAAGTACTTCTGGTTCTCCACGTATAACGAAGCAAAGGGTTGGCCCTTCTAATTTAGGTTCTCCTTTAAAAGTAGTTAGTGAGCCTGTAAAGGAAGTCATACCTCAGGTTCGATTTTTTTTTTCCTGTTTCAAGATCTTTGACTGAGTTGTGAAATATCTATGCATTTGTTGGTACCTCCTTCCTCTGATGCTCAAATTACTTAATTGAGACAAGGATTGATGAAAATTGTTTCTCTCAATTCTTGCAGTTTTACTTCCGAAACGGTCGTCCACCGCCAAATGAATTGAAAGAACAGTCCTTGTTCATGATCAATCACTTTTTCTATGGACGCCAAGATGGACTGCAGATACATGGTGAGATATGCATATTGCATGACCACGTATGATATATCATGAACTCATCTGAACTTTGCATTCTGTTTCAGAATTCAAAACAGTCACCAAGGAAATCTGCAAGCTACCATCATTCTTCTGCACTGCTCTTTTCAGAAAGATCGATTTGAATGGTACTGGATTTGTTACGAGGTACAGTGTCTTACTTTGCAAACATAGTTTTCAAGCTGTATAATTGATAATGTATGCAGTTTTCTTGATGAGTGTCTTAATTATGACTTGTCGATTTCATTACTATTATAAACAAGTTTTTTCCCTATCCATTTGGAAGAATATGATATCTTTTATGATGAAAATGCTACTGATGCTGTGAGTGACAATTTCTGAAGCTGGGTGGTTATATCATTTTATGAAAGTTTAGCAAATTGTGCTGAAGAGATAGGTTGTTGACTTGATAATTTTATGTTAGATCTTTTCAAAAGTTACTACAGGGAGTCTCAATTTTATTCTCCAACTCAGGATCCAGTTAAGTTTTGGAGGTAGGCTGATATTGGGTTCTGACTACTTCATTCTAAAGCTCTGTTATATCTGTGAAAATTCACTGATTTTGACTAGCTTGAAATCTAGAGCGAATTTCCTATAACCTTGTATACTGACAAATCACTGATGCTACCTGGTTGTGGTAATATATCAGCTTGGTTTTGTTCTAGTACTGAATTGATTAAGATGAGAATTGTTGAGGACTAGGACAATTCTTATACTGTGCCCTATGCTAAGGAAAGCATCAGTAGAGATCCTTATTTTTCACATAGGCTGATGTCTAATTGCAAGTGTCACAAGTTTGAAACATAACCTGTTATGAACCAATTGAGATATAAAGCAGTACTCCTAGTTTGCTTTGTATTTGCTAATTGGTGGCTTTGCCTTTGTACATATAGCATTGTCCAAATGTTCATGTCGTTTGCTTGTAGGGATGCTTTTGTTGATTACTGGATAAATCGAAACATGCTGACAATGGATATAGCGACCCAGATATATACAATTCTGAAGCAACCTGATCTGAAGTACCTTACCCAGGTGTGTTTCTTCTGTTGCTTGTGTTGTTCATTACATGGTGTGCATCAATGTGTTATATTGAATTGTTCAGATACTAAGTTCGAAATCGAAAATATGTTTTGATATTTGTTGTCTGAATACTCTTTTAACATGATTAATAATTCATTTCAAATTGATTACAGGAAGATTTCAAACCTGTGCTTCGGGAACTGTTGGCTACCCATCCTGGATTGGAATTCTTACAAAGTACTCCAGAGTTTCAGGAAAGATATGGTTTGTTCTATGCCTTCTATAAACTATTTAACTTTGTTGCAACGCAATACTGATTACAAGGTTCCTGATCTAAAACAAGAATTCTTTTTCTTGTTGCTGTTGCTGTATTTGAATTTTCTAGATTAGTTGTTATTGATCTTAATCAGTGATGACTTTTTTTTCAACCATTTGCAAAACAAAAGTGATTATGGTTGTAACTATATGTCATCATGTCTTTGGGCTTTCAATAATTTTCTTTTTTTTGATTTACTTTGGGTGGAGAGCAGTGCGGGGCACAAGTGTAGTCTTAGGTAAAGCGTTTAAACTACAGTTTAAAATTTTCTTTCAGGTAGACAACCTGTTTGGGGTTCATTGGCTGCCTATGCCAGCAAACAGTCTAATTATATGTTTTTGAATGTTGGGCGAGTCGTAACATATATTAATGTTTAAAGTATATTGGATTTTGTAAATAATGACACTTAGTGATTGGTCTTTTAGATGCTACTAATTTATAGTTTGCCATTGTAAGATGATGTATCATCTATGGAATGCTACTAATTACAAGGATTTGAGCTCTATTATTTTGGAGCATAAACTTGTGCCAGAGTAGGATTTGGTACTTGTTGAAATTGCAGAATAAAATGCATTGTGCAGATCTTTGTACAGAAATGGAAAGTTTTATATGATAAGCATAAGATGACATATACTCAAAATCCTGAGGTGTAATTGTGGTATTGAGAATGTTGGTGCAGTATTCCAATTTTGTGTTTAGTCATTTTTTGATGTTTTGGCTAGCCTAGCGTGGATGCCTTGATGGATAAGGTTGTAAGCAATTGCCACATTCCTTGTTACAACTCCAAAGTATAAATGTATGAATTCATTGTGGTGCAATGGCCGAGTTGAGTTTGGCTCTATCTAGGATAAATTCATTAAATATTTTCTTGAACTCAAGGGCTTGAATTTTTTTTTAAAAGCTTGGGCTTGATTCTTCTAATTTCTCGTTTATTTTCTTAACTTGAGTTGGCCTGGAGATCAATATAAGGGTAAAAATTATCAATCATGTTTTTCCTAGAGATGATTTATATGACTCAAGCAATGTCAAGGTTGTGTTTGACTTATTAAAAAAATGGCGACTTAAGAGTACGAAAAGGAAAGGAATTGAGCTTTACAAGAGCTGAAAACAAATTTCTAGATGATTTTTAGAAGTCTCTAATCAAGCTTATAGATGAAGTTGTTCATGGATGTGGACGAGCATAGCACAACTTTGGTTGAACTTGACTCATTTAATTATTTATCTATTTGAGCAAGTGAGCTGTAACAGTAATCTGACTGTCATGGGTTGTTTGTACCCCAGAATATGAACCATCTGTTCTTTGTGTTTGGCTGTATGGTTGTAACGCATCCTTCTTTTAGTCCACAATCACAACAAAATAAGATTGATTCCTTCCTTAATTCAGCTGTGGCGTGCTGTTTGAATTGTTCTAATGTGAAATATTTGCTTATTGTCCTAGTTATATTTTTTTTAATCAAAATCTGGTTTGTCATTGATCTCCAGTTATATTGTTTTTCCTGTTGATTTAAAAGGAAAATGTAATTGGGTCTTTTGCTGAATGCAACTACTGTTTGCAGCTGCTGGAAGAAAATCTTTATAACATGAAATATTCTAAACCTAAGCATATAACTTCAAATTCTAGAGCTTTGAACTACAGATTGTTGTTCATCTTTTTGAGAAAACAATGATATTTGCATTTGATGGAGGCCTAACTTTTTTTCTCTGTAATGTTCAGCTGAAACTGTAATATACAGAATATTTTACTACATAAATAGATCTGGAAATGGTCATCTTACCCTCAGGGAGTTGAAACGTGGAAACATAATTGATGCAATGCAATATGCAGACGAAGAGGAAGACATCAATAAAGTTCTGAGGTAGACATGTCTCCTAGAGATGTTGGATAGACTTTTGTTTGAGCTGAGACATGATGCTTGTTGCTTTTTTTGTTTTTTTGGTTTGCCCTTTTAATCATAACTTCACTAGCACATGCTGTTTTCAGGTATTTCTCTTATGAACACTTTTATGTGATATACTGCAAGTTTTGGGAGCTGGATACAGATCATGATTTCCTGATAGACAAGGAGAACCTTATTAGATATGGTAATCATGCACTTACCTACCGGATTGTGGATAGAATATTTTCTCAGGTTTGTGCTAATCAAATCTTGGTTTTCTTCTCGAAGACAACATTATTTACCTCTTGTCTGCAGATGGTTCTATTTCTATGAAACTTGTATGATCCCATTACTAAAATATCTGAAATCATGTTAATTTATATGGTTATGCCAGATTCCGCGAAAATTTACAAGTAAGGTTGAAGGGAAGATGGGATATGAAGATTTCGTTTACTTCATACTATCTGAAGAGGACAAGTCATCTGAGCCTAGTCTTGAGTACTGGTACAGTTAGTTGTCTTATTCTGTTGACTGAAAGATTTCTCTGTTTATTTCGCTTGCATTGGTTACTAATGACATCGGAAGGATTATGAAGTTAAAAGCTATATGAAGAGTAATTGCATGTTCAAATTTCTGAACATGCAGTTTCCTGGGGAACAAGTATAATTTCATGAAATCTGATGTTTGAGGGAAGACACTGGGTAAAGGAAATGTAGAAGAAAGATTAAAGAGGATAAATATGTGTCCCTTCATTCCTTATTGTTCTATTTTGTCTCAGGTTCAAGTGCATAGATTTGGATGGAAATGGAATTCTCACACGTAATGAGATGCAGTTCTTTTATGAGGAGCAGTTGCATCGCATGGAATGCATGGCTCAAGAGCCTGTGCTCTTTGAAGATATACTTTGCCAGATAATTGATATGATTGGACCAGAGGTTTGCCTTTAGCATTTCGTGATTTTACTGGTAGTTCGATGCTTCCTTTAATGTTTTAAATTATACATGGAAGCATGTTTGGGTGGAGAAAGCTTCTAGCAGTCATCTGTAATATTACTGCCTCCCAACACAATGTTCATAGGCATAATTAAAATGTGTGCTGCAGTTTACTGCATGATAAGAGGTTTCTTGTATGTCTGAATTTAATTCTATGTGTCTTCAATACAATATTGAGGTGCAGTTGTGTGACAAATGCAGTTCATATTTTTAGAGAGACATACTGAACCTGACTATTGGGGGTCTATTTTCTACAACATTGCTTAAGACCCATTCTCTATGCAAGTGTTTTGTGTTTTTAACTACTGGAGTTTTTCTGCATGCAGAATGAGAGCTACATTACACTACGTGACCTGAAAGGTTGTAAACTTTCGGGAAGTGTTTTCAACATACTTTTCAACCTTAATAAATTTATGGCCTTTGAAACTCGTGATCCTTTTCTGATTCGTCAGGTATATTTCAGAAATCAATTTATGCTTATGCTCAGTTTCAACAAATTTGAAACTGTTGTAAACTTTATCTTTGCTGTTTGTAACAAAGCCTTGATGATATTGTGGGAAAACAGGAGCGAGAGAATCCAACGTTGACAGAATGGGATCGCTTTGCCCATAGAGAATATATTAGGCTTTCAATGGAAGAAGATGTTGAAGATGCTTCAAATGGAAGTGCAGAAGTTTGGGATGAATCACTCGAGGCTCCATTCTGAGCTCAATCAGGCAAGCCATTTACATTTTTTGCTGTTTCCTTTAGTTGGCGGTTTAGTCCTCGAGTATTTTTTCCTGGACCATGCTATATTATGCAAGTTATACACTGATACATACTTTCTGAATAGGGAAATTAGTTCGTGTATGCTATACTGTAGATACTATAATGACTCTGTCCATTGGTATCAAATTGCTCTGTACCTAGATGTGACTATGAGTTAAAAAAATGCTTAAATATGACTATTGAGCTGCTTTTCCTAAATTGTGCAACTCTTGTAATGGAGAGGAGTGATCTCTTTAGGCCCAGCAATATAACAACCCCATCTTTGTTAGTCATAATGTTAATGCAGTAATATTGATCCATTTTATGTGAAAATTATGTGTACTATCCGACAAATTCTGAAGCTCTTATCTAATTCCATGAAATACTTGCGAGTCGTGATATGAGAATTTTTGGGGATTAGTGCTTTAGTTTCTGTTACTTAGGCTGTGAAAATAATGTTTGGAGATGACAACCTCAGTCACAGGAAGTCATGTCTACTTAATCATACTAGGACATGTTTTTTGTCGGCTATTTCAGCTTCATTTATTATGGTGGCCTTGTTGAAGGTGCACAAGGAGAAACGAAAACACTGGATGGATCATTATTCTTTGGATGGGGTATTAGGAGACGTAGACCTTGGTAGAAGGGGATCTGAAAGCTCGATGGCGGTTCTCGTACAATGTTTCTTGCGTCAAAGTGTTCCAGACACTGTGCATAGTTTGACAAACAACTAAAAATATTGCAAGCGGAGGCCCTTTTGGCTCTGAGACTCAAAAAGTTCCTGTAAAGGAGGGGTGTTTGCCAAGAGGTGATTAATCAAGATCTTGAGTTGAAGTTAGCTTAGAACACTTAGCATTATTTATTGTCAGAAATTTGTAAGATAGGAGCTATCTCATCTCAATGTCTTTTGTTTAGCGTTTGGTTTGTTTCTGAGACTATAGTTGGTTTTTATCATGTGCGGTTAATTTATGGGGTTGCTTGGCAGGCGCCGCGCCCATGGTTTTTATTTATCAAATTTCGGGGATTGCTGTTGCTGCATTTATCCATTAATCTGTTGTCAAGATTCTTTCCCTTTTCAGCTAGTGCTTCAGAGACTAACACTTAATAATTAATCTGTTGTCAAGGAGGAAGACGCGTTCTTTTCTTTGGTTCACTGTAAAACCTTGTCGTTGCTTTTAGTATCAATTGTCAAACTTGGTCTGATCTGATGGCAACTTATCCTTGACTTAATGTTGTCACATTTAGTTTTACCGTTAGTAACAGTAGTCCTCAACGAATATATGATTGCTTGTTGAAAATGTACATGAATCTATAACAAATTAATACTCTCTATCTATTCCTTTCTATCTCGCCTTCCTCTCTTCCATTTGTGCTCGATGTTGCCTGCTGAAAATTCTAATTCTAATTCTCCATTGAATATGGCTGAAGAAGACGGGGGGGCCCGCAAGCGACATAAAAAGTGTAGATGAAGCACTGGTTAATCGGATTAAAGGAAGCAAAAAGCAATGTTCAAGGCACGACAAGAGGCGCAAATGTAGGGACAATTAATGAGTACATAATCTGTAGTCTCAACGAGTATGCTCATAACATCGAAGGTAAAAGGCAGATTTCCACGGCACATGTTGGTGATCCCCTGTCCAAATTATCCAGTACCAACCCTGTCCAAGTGGATCTAAGCCATCCACTTGTGTGGGACCCACACAAGTGGATGGCTTAG
>JAOTIZ010000003.1:25149968-25161616 GCA_027123425.1 Erythroxylum panamense | reverse complement strand
GATGGGATTTGTACCTCTCTTAAATGAGAGAGATATCATTTGGGCCTCTTGACAAGTATGACTGAAGAAATGCATGGTCGTGCTCAAATGAATTGATGAGGAGTCATCAATGTCATTTGTTATAATCAGTCAACTTGGAGATCAAGAAACTACGATTAATCAAAGGTTGACATATACCAAGTCTTGTGATTAATCTTGATATCGTATTATAAAGGGACTGAGTTTGTAACCATGGTTACAGGTTAAATCGGATTATCAATCCTCGTTTGATTTGGGTAGTCATAATATCTTGCTAGAGGTCGTTTATGACTTATGGGCCTTGAAGTGTGATCAAGTCCATTGCCAACATCAAATGAGTCGACATGGTCGCACATAAAGAGTGATGTAATCTGGGCTTATTCTTTTAGGCCTAATTTATTAGGCATTGAATAAATATATGTGGATATATTTATTAGGCTAGATTGAAATAAATTGTCGGGCTTTTATTATATGAGATATAATATGAACTTATTGGGCTTCAATAATTCTAATAGGTTTAGAATTATGATGTTCTTATTCCTAATAGGAACATGAATTAGGGTTTCTCTATAAATAGATAAACATATATCTCATTAGAGAGAGTAAAAAAAAACCCTAGCCACCTTCTGAGAGAAAAACTGTGCGACGTTCGAAAGGATTTTTTGAACGTGCTAGCACACACAAGCCGCTGCCCGGATCGTTCATCCTCGTGTGGATACCGGTAGAGGACATTCGCGCATTGCAGCGTCTACGAATCTGAAAAAGAAAATCCTCGTCAAGAGGTATTTTTATACATGCTATAGTTTTCGGTTATACTTATTGTTGTTTTATGATCTTTTCTGCTGCGTATTGAGAATACTCGGGCCATAGGCGATCCAACAAATTCAACACAACAACAATCCTTTCTCCTAACCAGTAGTGCTAGTTAAGAAGAAAGATAACTCTTAGCACCTTTTTATTGACTATAAGGAGTTAAATAGGAACACATTAAAAGACAAGTTTCTCATATCTGTTATTAAGGAACTTCTAGATGAATTATATGGAGCTATTTGGTTTTTCAAATTAGATTTTGAGATATTGCTACTATCAAATCTGCATGCTTCCTTTTGACTTCCATAAAATAACATTTAGGACTCATGATGAGCATTATGAATTCTTAGTAATCTGCTTTGGGCTTACACCCCTTTAACCTTTCAAAGTCTAATAACGAGCTATTCAAAATACAATTAAAGGGATTCATCTTAGTACTTGCGGATGATAAGCTATTTTGTAGCCATACATTTGAGGATCATCACCAGCTTCTTAGAATAATCCTAGAAATCATAAATCATAGCTCAAAACCAACTTCTAGCCAAAGGAAATAAGTGCACTTTTGGAGCATTGCATATTGAATATTCAGGGCATATCATATCCATTTTAGGGGTAGCAACTTTAAAAAATGGAATCAGTCTCTAGGTGGCTAAACCTTCAAGAATATGAAAGATTTGAGAGAATTTTCGGGCTTAATAGGGCATTACAGAAAGTTCATCAGGCATTTTAAGCAAGTGCCTAAGTAAGCTACTTAAGAAATTTTCCTTTAAATTGTTTAAAAAAGTTGAAGAAGCATCCCAAACATTAAAGACAACTTTGACTTTAATGAAGTCCTAGCTTTTCCAAACTTTTTAAAACCTTTTATAGTTGAGACTAATGCATGTGGCAATGAGAGCAGTGTTAAATCATGAAGGACACACATTGGCATTTATGAGCAAACCACTAGTAGCAAAACATTAATAGTTATTTGCACATTAGAAAGATTTTTTTAAATGGTCATAATAGTTAGGTATTGGATTATCACTAGTGGTCATAAGAGTCTTAAGTTCTTATTAGAGCAAAGAATGCACACTCTCTTCTAATAGATGTGGCTTCTTAAGCTACTCGTATATAACTTTAAAATTAAATATGAATTAGGGGAAAATAGGGTTATAGATATTCTCTCAAGAGCTTTTAGTGTTGAACTTTATACTTTAGTGTTATCTCAGGTTCAAATGCATCTACTAGAGGAGATTAAAGAAAGTTGGAAGAGGGATAAGTCCATCTAGGACTGGATAAATAAGTTGTCTCGTGGAACCTTGGTATCAAATAGTGGATATTTATGAATCAAAGGAACAATTAAGAGGCTACAATCTCTTTATTCATTAGAAGTGAATTCAAAAAGATGTTAGGAATTTTATTAAGAAATTTCAAACCCATAAACATATCAAGTATAAAATTTTTCTTAAGAAACGTATGCTGCAATCTCATCCTATTCATATAGGTTGTTGGAATAATATGCACATAGATTTTGTTGAGAGCTTGCCAACTTCGAACCACTGCTCCATAATTTTTATGATAATTAATAAGCTCAGCAAGTATGCTTATTTTTTAGCCTTAAAGCATCCTTGTATTATAGAAGGGGTAGAGGGGTAGCTAACGCTTTATGTTGAACTAAGGGAGGTAAATTTTGTTTTTGGTGAAAGCAATAAAAGAGAAAATTGGAACCATCATAAATCAAAAGTCATTTATGAATTTGCTAAGGAAAAGTTAAATTTTGCATAATTTAATGTGAAGATCAAAGTGAAGGAAAAAGATCAAAGCACACTAAGGTTATAAATAATTTGCAATGTTTATTGTACTTTCATTTAGTCAATTTGATAATCTTAAAGGTTTGCCATACATGAACACATCATCATTTTAATTAACTATAAGAGTATTTTCATTTATCAAAAGGGATTACAATTTTGATTTCAAAGAAAACCATCTTGAACTTTAAACATTCTTTGGAGAACATACAGAAAAGTATTTGCAATAAGAAAATGATGTTTGAACATTTAATTAATATAGGTTAAAGTTTTTAAAATTTATGTACTAACTCTTAGTAACATTAGTTGACATGAATTATTAGTCAATCAATTGTTAATGGTTAGTGAACCTTCGTAATTCAATGTACAATGTTTGACCAATGTGTTACACTAGTCTACTATTGGCTACAACAACTAGTTTAGGTCTTAAAACCTATAGATACATATTTTTTCAATAGTTATTTCATAGGAGAATATTTACATGTTTATATATCTAAGATTTTCTAAAAGCATCTTAAGAATTCATTGATGCATTTTAAAGGGAGTGAGTCTTTAAGGTTAGAATTGTAAATTTTTTTGTGAGTGGCTTTACTCTTAAACTTGGAGAAATATTATAAGAAGATTTGTTCCTTATGTTGAGCAAGTTTTATATGTAATGAAACTCTCAATACTGGCAAGTATATAGATCATATCTTGCAGTATCAAAAGGTATTATTCTATGAGGATTATGTAAGAACCAATTCGAATCTAACATGTCTAAGATAACAAGATTATATTAAAACATAATAACAGAAATTGAAATAGAATAATAAAACAAAGCAATTAAATTAAATAAGAAGTGAACTGCCAATTAATTTAGGGTAGGATCAATGATGAATGCCTTAGATTTGTTCTTTCTCTATTTTGTTTCCTTAACTAGTATTGAATCCGAAATTTATAGATTTGCAATCAATTCATAAAACTTTTCTTAATGTTTTCAATTAGATATGAAGTTATCTATTAGATAATTAATTTCTCACATAAGATCTCTCTTCGAATGATTGTTAATTTGATAAGGCAGCAGCCAACACAAAAAAGTGAATCAAACAAGGGAGATAAAGAAGAATGCCTAAGAATTCCAGCTTTTCAGATCAAGTCCTAAACAAAGTTTTTCTTCTTTTCCTTTTGTTATTTCATCAATCTTGATGTGTAATCCGAATTCTAAGTTACTTAACATGTTCATGAGTTTCTAAATTTCATTTTAGGGTTTATTATGAATTTATTTTATGACTTTAAATATTATTGATTCAATACATATTTTAGTGTTTGCGATAATTGTGCATGCATATACTTGTCAACAAATTGAGGGAGTGAGGAAAAAATAATTAGATTAGATTGTACAAGTGTTGGCAGTTTAGCAAGTTTTTTTTTTGTTTTAGCCACTTTATTTAGTTCCAAAAATGCCCCTGAATCGTAAAATAGATGAAAAACTCAGGCCTGAAAAGTCCCATGTCAAGATTATGACCTTGGAAAATTTCTCTCTGTAACGATCATGATATGGGAGTCACGATCGTGACCCTACATATGCAGCCTCATGTATGTCCATTTGTTAATATTACATAAAAATTTGTCTAAGTATGAACTTATTATATTACATAAAATGACTTCTTTTTGTTAATATAATAAAGTAATGGCATTTTGTGTATTGATGTAGTTGTTAATAAATAATAGACTTATTACTCGCCACTATAACCCTAACTCTCTCTCCTTACCCTAACTTCTTTGCGTATCTCCCCCAGTTTGCACCCACTACCTAGTAGTTGTCACCAACTCGGTTTTCTTGCCACTTATTTACTTAAACCTCTTAGGCTTGACTATCTTATTTTGATAAAAATAGCCCAACTATATTTTTATCAATTTATTTTTAGTTCATACTTCAATATAGGCCGTTTGACTTGATGTTCATATGCTGAAGATTTGTGGATTGGCTTTGATTACCTAATATGTAGTTCTTGAGTATATGTATGGGTTTGATTGTTACTTAGTTTTAATATCCAAGAGATCATATATTTTGTTTCACTTCATAATCAAGTTCATTATTTGAAGTTTATGTGTGATTGAAAGTGAAGTAGCTTTCGCTTATGCAAATTCAAGATTTGAAATTTGCTTTTCTAAATAGTAAATTGCTTAGATTTTTATTTTTTCGAAGATATATGTAGTTAAGTTTTGTGAAAAATTGAGAGACTTCTTTACTAATACGAGCTCCTAGAAACTCGAGTCAACAACAAGAAGGAAGTGGATGAACGCTTCCCCTCTATTTGTTCTTTGCCTCTTTCTCTAATTTCTAATCAAAGTAAGCTCAAATGTTCTTTGTTGTTTGTATTTAATAGATGGTTTGTTACTTACCTTCTTCTTCAACACATTTTTATGAGTTTTGATTTGAATTACCTTCTTCTTCAACACATTTTTATGAGTTTTGATTTGAATGGTTTTAAGTGAGAGATAAGATTTTTTATCATATTTACATCTCATTACCTATATAAGCAAATATGATAAATTTAAAATAAAATTAATAATTATTCTATTTGATACATAACATCTTTATAATTTATTATTTTTAAGTTATTCCTAGTTGTCATCGCTATCTATATGAAATGTCATAGGTCTAAAAGTTGTTAGGAAGGCAATTTATTGAAAATATTGATTTAAAAAATTTGATATTTCACAAGGATATTGAAGTCTTTTATCTTTGTTTTTATAATGAACACGATGACTGACGCAGGTTACGACAGGCTAGAAGTCCCAGTTTACGACTTAGCTCACCAAAAGCAATCTGAAAAGCTCTAAAGCCCTTAAGTCAAAATCCTCGTGGTGGTGTACTGTCAGCAACCTGCTCGTTTAAGTGAACGACGATGAAGGTGGTGGCGCTTGTGAGCGGCGGCAAAGATAGCTGCTACGCTATGATGAAATGCGTTCAGTACGGCCACCAGGTGATTTCGTTTTCTTTTATGTTTTTTTTTCCGTGAAAAATGAATAAAATGAAAATCATGAGTGAATGCCGATCACTTTCTTCTTCAGTCGCAAATGCCTTTTTTTTTTTCATTTTTTTAATCTTCCCATTTCTTAATTTCGGTTTTGTGTTGATTCTTTATAGATTGTTGCTTTGGCGAATTTGATGCCTTTTGATGACTCGGTGGATGAGTTGGATAGCTACATGTACCAAACTGTAACATTCTTCATCTCTTTATCTGACTGTGTGGGACTATTTTGGTACTTCAAATTATGCCGGCAATAAAAAAAAAAAACTCTTTTGGATTGACTAAGGAGTTTTAGGTTGCATATGAAATACAATTGCTAAAAGAATTGGCTTTTATCTTTGTTATCTTTGTGTCATATAATGTATGATCTAAAATCATACAATTGGTCTAGAAGAATCTTGTAAGTGAAAAATGATTCCACTTTAAATGCTGTTATTATCCTTGTATTTGAGATGCCTAGTATCTATTTTGAGTACTTGATGTTTGAAAATAAGGGAAGATTTGGTGCTTATAACAGGTTGGGCACCAGATAATTGTTAGCTATGCGGAATGCATGGGGTTGCCCTTATTCAGAAGGAGAATACAAGGATCCACCAGGCAAGCAACATTTTACTGTAATTGTCATTGGAAAATCAAATTTCTTATCTTTTTAGTAGAGAAATGTTGACAGTTAGCATTAACATTGATCTATCGTGCAACAATAGGAGGCACTTGGAAATCTAACTAGACTTCATTGAAGAAAGCTGAAGAATTTCAAATAGAATTGCTTTATGAATCAAAGTTTTAAGATTGTGTAAATCATAGTTCCTGATGATCTTTGTGCTTTATATAGGCATCAGAAGCTTAACTATAGGACTACTGTTGGTGATGAAGTTGAAGACATGTTTGTTTTATTAAGTGAAGTCAAAAGACAAATACCTTCGATCGAAGCAGTATCGTCTGGTGCTATTGCATCTGATTACCAGCGCCTACGGGTGGAAAGTGTTTGTTCAAGGTTAGGGCTTGTATCCCTAGCATATTTATGGAAACAAAATCAATCTTTGCTCCTTCAAGATATGGTAATGTGTTTCTTGCTCTGGTGAATCACCACCAATTAATCTTCAGGCTGTCTTCTTTGTATGAGGTAACTCCATTTACTTTCGTTTCCCAAAGCAGATAACAAATGGGATTGTGGCTATCACTGTGAAGGTATGCTTAATTGTTTGCAGTTTGCTGGTACAAAATGTGTGGCCTATTTATCTTTATGTTTACATTTTGATGAATTTCATTAATGGATTACTCTATATGCAATTGGTAATATGTGTTGGTTTATAGTATCTTAAAATGCCATTTGGCACCTGTGTATGGCAATTTGAAGTTTTGTTCTTCTACTCTTCTAGTAGCTAAAGTTAAGAAGTTTTTTAGTTTGCATAATGTGAAGTTGGTAATGACCAGAAACACAAAGTTATGTAAAAATATTGACACCTTTTTCTTTTTTCTCTTGTGTTTTTTTCTTTTAATGTTACAACTGGAATTCTTGTTTCTTGGTTATAAATTAAATATCTCGTAATGGTTTTCCATGCATGAGCAAGATTATTTAGATCAAGAACCAGTAGAACCATTATTTAGATTTGGGTACAAATGCTTGATTGAATATGATGTTGGTCTACCATAGGTGGCAGCCATGGGGTTAGAGCCTGCAAAGCATTTGGGTAAAGAGCTATCATTGTTGAAGCCTTACCTGCACAAGTTGAACGAGTATATTATTATTTTTCCTTTCTTCTCCCACTATTTCTTCTCTGTGTTGTCATTTTCACTTTAACTCCTTATTTATCTTTTATCCCTTGGCAGGCTGTATGGGATAAATGTATGTGGTGAAGGAGGGGAATATGAAACATTGACACTTGACTGCCCACTCTTTGTTGTAAGTTTAATCTGTAACTATTATTCAATTGGTATAATGGTTGCAGTTATTAGCTAGTTGCATTGCGCCATTTTTTTGTTCCTTTCTGTATAAGGAAACCTTTTGGTATGCGGCACAATTTGGATGTGGCTTGTGCTCTGAGAGGTTGTTGCTTAGCATTTTAGCTACCTTTGATTACAACGTGTCTGGATCCTGACATTTATTTTTTGTCTATGATGCCTAACACCTCAAATTAATATTTGTTACTACTTCCATTGTCATCATAGAAAAGAGGTTATTCTCAAGACTCAATTGATCATGTGCAACTAAGGGGCTCTCAATTATGTATTCTCACTCCGGCAGTTGTTATCTTTATGATGTATGATTTGTATCATCTAGATTCAAGTGCTTGCAAAGGTTGCTTTCAGTTGTTTATTTTCCCTAAAGATTTGATCATCCTTATAACTTTTCAAGTTTATAGAATGCCAGAATTGTGCTCGATGAATTTCAAATTGTACTGCACTCTTCAGATTCCATTGCGCCAGTTGGGATCATTCATCCTTTAGCATTTCATCTGGAAAAGAAGGAATGCAAGAGTGACCGTGAGACTGATGATATATCTGGAAAAAAATTGGGTTTTGTTTTTGAAGTGCAAGGTGACTGCCTAGAAAGGAACCTAGGTCCAAGCCAGTCTATTGTTGAGAACACTGATGCAGTTGCTTCCAGTAGGCTTCACATGTCTAAAACAACAAAAAGTAGTACATTTTCCATTGGTTGCTGGTTGCAAGATACACACAAAACTAAAGGAGGTAGATACAGAATATCTTGCGTTTCATGGTCTCCTTCATCGGCTTCTGTGTCTACATCTTTAAATATTTTTATCTGCTATTGATTGACAGCTCTAGGTGAAGATCTAAAGGTTGTTTTAAAAGAAATTCAATCCCAACTTACTGGATATGGTTTTGGATGGGAGAATGTTGTCTACATCCATCTATATATTGCTGATATGAATGAATTTTCTATGGCAAATGAGACATATGTAAAATTTGTCACACAAGGGAAATGTCCTTTTGGTGTTCCTTCCCGCAGTACGATAGAACTGCCTTTGTCACAAGCAGGTCTGGGGAAGGCATATGTTGAAGTTCTAGTAACAAACGACCAGAGCAAAAATGTTTTGCATGTCCAGAGTATTTCATGCTGGGCACCTAGTTGCATTGGACCCTATAGCCAGGTGTTGCTTTTTTACTTTTATTTTACCTTTTACAAAGCAGTTTGATGGCTTCAAATGCTTATTAAAAAAGGCTTGTTTTCCAGTTGTATCTACTTAAAATTGCAAATTATGTTACTGAACTCAGGCATGGGGAGCAGCAATCATGACTTTCCATCATTAAACCTAGTGTTTTGATGTAATGACTATTTAATTGCTTCCAAGCCTACTTCCTTCAATTTCTGAGGTAATGAGTTTAGAGCTTGAGTTTGTGTATTTGAATAGGAAACATTCCTAAGGCTGTTGGTTAGTAGTAAGGCTGTAATTCACATGGGCACGCTAATTTCAATTACCTCACAGTTTACTTCTTGCTGGAATGAATTATTACTATGTACGATTACACACCTCTAATTTTATGTTCATTCATACGCAATCTGTGTACTAGCTGAATATTTATTCCTTAAAATTTTTGTTTCCAGGCAACCTTGCATAAAGAGATACTTCACATGGCTGGGCAGTTGGGCCTTGACCCTCCTACGATGACTTTATGCAATGGGGGCCCCATTGCTGAGCTGGAACAAGCCTTGGAAAACAGTGAGGCCGTGGCAAAAAACTTTGGTTGTTCAGTATCACTATCTGCCATCTTCTTTACCATTTACTGTTCAACATCTATTCCGTTGTCAGAGAGAATTAGTATTCAAGAAAAACAGGAGTTATTCCTCAAACAAAGGAGATTACGTGAAGTAGATGGAAATAAGTGTCAAGTTCTTGATCCTATAGTTCTTTATGTTCTTGTTCCTTCTCTGCCAAAAAGGTGATTTTTATTTTGCATGTCGAATTAGGTTTTTCAATATGATTATTAAATGCATATTGCATAGAGTTCTATGTATCATTATTCCTATACTTATTATGCAGGGATTTGTTACTCTTTGGATACATGCGTATGCATGAATTTGGAAATTTGGTTAGTGGTTTTATTAAGTTGAAATGCCATCTGGTGGTTGTTCTGTGTAATTAGCACTTGCCTTCCAGAGTTTCGGAAATGTCACCGTTAGCCCCAGCAAACTGACATCATAGTAAGGACAAGTTAACTAGCAGTTTTTTGTGGTTGATTAGCATCCTTGTATCTGCAACACTAACTGCAAATTACAATTAGCAAAAGTGGACAGAGATGAACATGGTATAAAAGCAGGGATGAAATAGAACAAGCTCATTAGTTCTTAAATTAAACCTTTTAGAAAATAGACTTCCACGTTTAACAAAAGTTCGAGTCTATTGCACTCGGCAGGATTTAATTCCTTCTATGAAATCTTTGTGGTGGATGATTCACTACAGTTTTGAGTGTTATGTAGTACTTTAAGCCATATGTATTGCCACATCTACATCTGTTTGCGCAGAATAAAATATTTTGAAATTAAAAATGTTAAACAGACTTGATGCAAATCACTCACCGGAAATAAACAAATGTAATGCCTTAAGGTTTTACGTTGAAATAAGAATCTCCTTGTATGTAGACCACACCTCCCCCATTTATGAAGAACAAATATCAAAACTCACAAAGAACTTCATTTTCCCCTCCTTATGTAAGGAGGACAGACATGTCTAGTTAATTGTATTGAGTAACAGAGGATGTGATATGTCACTTCCCTATCTAAGCACCTCTCTTGATGTATTTTTACTCATCTCTTTTCCTCTTGCAGAGCGTTTGTAGAAGTAAAGCCAATTCTTTTTGTCCCGAAGGATGCAGAAACAACTGATGCAACTGTTGAAAGCTCAAACTCCATTGTGACCAAGTCTTGGGATTCTGAACATATGGTGTGGCATGATTCTTGCATTCAGAAATCTGTTGTCTGTGGGAAGATATGTGCTGTTCTTATATCTGTAAGAAATGAACACATTCCAAAAATATGTTCAGAGCCTCAAAGTGCCCTTGTGAATGATAAGAATCACCAGGATTCTTTCGTGGTGAAGATTATGGAAATGGTATCAAGATTTTGTGTTTTTCTTCTTGATAAAGTGGTTACTGATAACAATTTCTCTTGGGAGGATACAACGGTCAGTTTTTAGGCCTTTGTTTTTTATCTTGTCAGATCCTGCTTGCATTCTTTACATATGTAGGATGTGTTGCCAATTAAACCTAGATTTCTCAAATCATAAGCATCTTGAAGCTCATACATTATTGCTCTCTTACCTGCATATGCACAGATACTAAAGAAGAGGGGGTGCCTGTCATTCTGTTTTAATTTTTGATGACCTTGCCACTATTAAGTCTTAAAAACTCTTTTTAATTGCGTTTTTAGATTTTGAGGATCTACTTGCCAACAAGCCTCAACATGAATGTGGAGACGGTAACACACATGTTCAAACGTGCATTTGATGAACTTCCTAAAGTAGATGAAAGGCTTCAAACTGCTACAGAGCCCATATTCAACATTGTTCCAGTTATAGGTACTGGGAAGTCAGCTGTATCCATGGACGATGTAATTTCTTGTGAGCTATTTGCTCAGAAGTCCTGAATAGTGTTGCATTGCAATGCAAGGACTGGAATATTTTACTTGTACGTGAAAGACATGAAGCTTAAGATATCAGAGAATGTATAATAACATTTAACAGTTAGGAATTCTAAGTTATCCAACACAAGCTTTGGTTTGAAGCGTCTAATTTTGAACTGTCTGATGAAGTTAGCCTTTTCTGGAAATAATTTTGTCGTCAGTCTTCACTGTGTCAAATGTCAGCTTCATAGAGTTGCAAGAGTTTCTGGATTTCTGCTGAAGCTCCCTTTATTATTATTATTTTTTTTATAAACTGGAAATGAAAGACAAATTACATGACGTAACGTGGGTGACTTGTCCCCGATTCATCCTCTATAAGGAGAGGGATACAACCCCTAGGTGGGTGTTCAAAAATAGTGATACCTAAAGAAAGCT
>JAOTIZ010000003.1:25069501-25085629 GCA_027123425.1 Erythroxylum panamense | reverse complement strand
TAGCCAAAGTCACCAAGCCTTGTAAATGGCAATTTAATGCTTGCTGAATCTTTTTGGCTCGTGATCTAGTAATTGGAACTCTTGGCAAAACAATTGGATTGGAGATCATCTCTTCATGCTCCTCACGTCCTTGCTCTTGACCAAGCTGATTCGCATCATTCTAGATAGTATTACATAAACTTACATGACCTACTTCTTAATGAAATAACTTACAAAGATGATGATCCAAGTTTCAGCAAAGGTCCAGAAGTTAGGGGGGTGTGGATAGAAGAATGAAATTTCGGTGGAGAGATGAGACTAAATGAAGACTTACTCCAGCAGAATTTACCACATCCAAAACTAGGTGTCATGGAATTAAAGCAACATATGTCTCCATGCATGAGCTTCATATGTCCCTTAAAGGAGTTGCCATGTGTCAACTAAAGTGACGACTTGCTTCAGCAGAATTTGCCACATCCAAAGCTAGATGTCATGAAATTGGAGCAACATATGTTTCCATGCATGAGCTTCATGTGTCCCTTAAAGGAGCTACCACGTGTCAATGATACATTAGGTCATATGTCATACACCTAGTGCTGTCATTTGTCAATGTATCAACTATGCCATTTGTTAATGCTTTAACCATGCCAAATGTCACTAACTCATAAGTTAATTATTCTAATTTTTATGTACTAACTTAACTTGTCACTTGACAACTTTTCCTAGACCAAATGTACGTTTAAATACCATAATTTTCTAATGAAATCAATTAATTTCAATTCATTAACCATTATCCACTTGACCAAAAATTTAAATCATATGTCTTTCATATTCTAATCATAGCAAAATTCTAACTCCTATCATACATGTACTTTCATAAACATGTATAATTTCAACTATCGTATATTTTGGGGACTTACAGTTTTGTATTATGGATTTCATGAATTCGATTTAAGATTGACATTAATTCATAAATAAATGAACATCAATTAATGGAAAATTATCTTTTGCTTTATTAATCAAATAAAGTTTGTACAAAAGTGTTAAAAGTGATTGCCTTTAGAGCACTATTCCAATACTTTTTTGTCAATTTATTCATTTACTTACTTTTAACTTTATTTTGAAATTTAATATCTTTATTTTGATTTATTTTTACTAGCTATATAGTTATTTGTATATATTTTACTGTTATTTACTTCAAAACGTTTAAAAATCTTCTCTTGTGGGTTTATGAAAAAGAGGCTATCTATTAGTTAAAAATAAAACATACACCCCACATCTCAACAAGATTTTTGCTATAACATTTTTGTAGCTGTTGTCTTTAAATGATGTGTATGCCTTCTTTATGATACCTCCTTTCTATAGATAACTTTAATATAAGATTTGGAATGAGGTAACATTTGCAATATTCCACATCTTAAATCTAAACTAGTATGCTTTTATCTTTAGGGCGAAAATGATGGAATAAATTATAAGAATTAAAGTTACTAAAATGAATGTGGATAATGTAATAAATATACCCTTTTACGCCATTCTCCTTTTGGGTTTGTACGTTTCTGTGCATATCAATTACATATATTTGCATATGATCCGGCATTAGTTATTAATTAGTATGTTAGCACATTGGTAGTATTAATGTTCTACGTTTCTACAGTATAAACTAAGAAACTGAAATCAGAGCTGAGAAATAGCTTTCAGTTTTCAAAGAAAGGGGATAAACATATTTAACATAGACCATGAATTTCGCAAGTAATAAATGAAGGGGAAATGGTCGACAATTATTACATAAAGAAACAAATATCAACATTTGAAATGAAAACGAACTAACCTTGGGAGGAAACGACAAAAGGTCTCAATTTTGAAGGAGATTCTGTCTTGGTGATGATGAAGCATCATTGGATCTAACATAAACCATAAGGGACGTAGCTAAATGACAGTGTTTTATTGGGCCTTTCAAAATTTAAAAAAATTAAATATTATATATATATACATATATGAGGATAAAATTATTTGAGGGGCTAGTAATATATTGAGTCTCTAAAATTTAAAAAATTAAATATTTAAATCTTCTTATTATACATTTCTGACTCCGTGGTTGTAAACCATATTACTATTTATTATCTAACCTTCAGAATTTGATATTTTGTTTATTTACGGGGTCTGTCTGACAAATGCAAATTCTCAGTTAATGGAGGACAGATTCGTTGCGTCTCTGCTTCGTGAAAGGGAAAAGCCGAGTTGGAAGAGGCCCAAGGCTGAAATTTCAGAGGCAAAGCTTCGAAAAGTAAACGATAGAGATTCAAAATTAAACAGAGAACGCGCATAAAGATCAATAGACGCCCAAACATCTGACGTTGACTTGGAAGTTGGCGGATGGCTAGTGACAAGAAAATTGCAAATTTGAAGAAAATAAAGGGTCATTTTGTAATTCTTCTTCGTCTAAAACCTGAGGACTGGAAGGAAATTTCAAATAATTAGTTTCTTTGTAATTATAAAATTATAGATTCTAAGTTACGACTATACAAACATCAACTTAAAAAGGGAAAAAGAGTTAATTGGTAAAAATAAGAGAATTGAAAAATAAAATCTAAAGGAGGGGGGGTAGCAGCAGGTAGACCAAAGACAGAGTGACAGAAACGAAGAGACCGAAAGAGGAAAAAGAAAAGCCCCAAAAAGAGAAAACGAAGAAGAAGAAGAAGAAACAGAGAGAATTCTCAGAGAGAGAGAGAGAGAGAGAGAGAGATCGGAGTTGGGGAAGACCGACTCGGGAGTGAATTAGGTCACGTCTTGTTGGTTTTACTGTTAACTGTCAGATTCATTCCTGACCCTTAGATCCCCCATCTTGTTCTCCATATACTCTCTCTCTCTGTGATTGTATGTGTGTGCGAGAGAGATTTAGAAGCCCTCATCGGTAACTAACTATCTCAACGATCGGGTCGGTTTTCAGGGTATACCCCTTTCTCAGGTAAATTTTTGCTTGGGATAGCTACTTTGTAGTTTCTGTTGTTTTGTTTCTGAGAAATGGAGGGGTTTTAGACCGTTTCTTGAAGAAAAAGGGATTGTGTGGTTAGTTTAAGGTAGTTAAATGTTAGTTGGGGAGTGGGTTTTCAATTTGGTTCATTGGGTATCTTTCTTCTTTCTTTTTTCTTGGAATTATTTAATTTCCTTTTTCTGATCTTACTGTATAAACTAACATTTGTTTTCTGATGTGAAGCCCCAGAATTTGGGTTTTCTTAAACTACCATCCATCTATATTGATATGAAGATAAAACCTTCAACTTTATTTCTCTTTCTTAAAAGAATTCAGCTTTCTTATGGTGGATTTCTGTTATTCGCCAGGGTTCAGGTTTGTGAAGCTTGATTGTAGGGAAATGGAGCCAAAGATCGGTTAACTGAAGTGTGATTTTCGGGAAATATGGGAGGAATTTGGGCAACTTTCACGGAAATTGACGATTATTCCAATCCTTATTAATTTGTCTACTGATAATTCATCTTTTTCCTACTGGGAATAATTTGGATTCCGTGAAGTATTTGAATTTGACTGTAGGACGAAAGTGTTGAAAGGTAAAAGCCTCTAGTTTACCGTGTTTCCAGTGCTGAGTGAAGCCCTGAAAACTTAAAGTTCTTGGATAGCCTAACTAAATATTTTAATATAGACTACACTCAACAGCAATGGAACAGTCTTTGTAGCTTAGAGTTGCGGAGAGACATTGAAGAGTCAAATAGAAAGAGATAGTAAGACACAAGTAATGGACGACGTTTCCAAGTATTGCCACAGTCCTGCACATTTGGCAGTTGCACGACGTGATTATGCAACTCTCAGACATATTGTTGCATCCCTTCCACGGCTTGTCAAGGCTGGTGAAGTTAATACTGAAGAGGAGTCTATTGCTGCCGAGAAACAAGCTGATGCTCTCTCTGCTGTCATTGATCGTCGAGATGTCCCTGGCCGTGATACTCCATTGCATCTTGCTGTCAAATTGCGGGATCCTATATCTGCAGAAATTTTGATGGCTGCTGGTGTGGATTGGAGTCTTCAGAATGAAAATGGTTGGAGTGCTCTTCAAGAAGCAGTTTGCACAAGAGAGGAGTCTATTGCTATGATAATTGCCAGGCATTACCAGCCTCTTGCTTGGGCGAAATGGTGTCGTCGTCTTCCAAGAATAGTTGCTTCAGCAGCTCGTATTCGAGATTTTTACATGGAGATAACTTTTCATTTTGAAAGTTCGGTAATCCCATTTATTGGACGGATTGCCCCATCAGATACTTACCGTATTTGGAAACGGGGTTCTAACCTCCGTGCTGATATGACTCTAGCTGGATTTGATGGATTTCGAATTCAAAGATCAGAACAGACGTTTCTTTTTCTAGGAGAAGGTTACTCTTCAGATGATGGCAGTATATCCTTGCCTCGTGGTTCTTTGATTGTTCTTGCTCACAAGGAAAAAGAGGTTACAAATGCTCTGGAGGGGGCTGGCGCCCAACCAACAGAAGCTGAAGTTGCCCATGAAGTGGCTTTAATGTCACAAACTAATATGTATAGGCCAGGCATTGATGTCACCCAGGCTGAGCTTGTTCCTCATCTGAATTGGAGACGGCAGGAGAAAACTGAGATGATTGGGAGCTGGAAGGCTAAAGTGTACGACATGCTTAATGTGATGGTGAGTGTGAAGTCAAGGAGAGTTCCAGGTGCAATGACTGATGAGGAGCTTTTTGCTGTTGATGATGAAGAGAGGTTGGTAAACGGTGCTGAGAATGAGGACTTTGATGATGTCTTGACAGCTGAAGAGCGAAAGCAGTTGGATTCTGCACTTCAAATGGGAAACTCAGAGGGTCTTTGTGAGGATGAGGAACCTGGGGTGGTTGAGTTGCAGGAAAATGGTTTAGGAGGTCCCTGTGAAAATGGTGAATCCGATTGTGCAACTAAAGAAAAGAAGAGTTGGTTTGGTTGGAAGAGCAAAGGTACAAAAAACAGTGGCGATGATCCTGAAGATTCAAAGATCTTGAAGAAGTTCTCGAAGTTGGCTCCAGAAGGTGGTGCGCAGAAATCTGCCGATCATCCAAAATCATCAACTGAATTGGTTAAGGAGGATGCTAAGGGAAAGGATAAAAGCAGCAAGAAGAAAAAGAAGAAAGGGACAAGCAATGAGTCAAAGCTTGAAAGCGAGTACAAGAAGGGTTTAAGACCCGTACTTTGGTTGACACCGGATTTTCCTTTAAAAACGGAGGAGCTCCTGCCTCTGCTTGACATATTAGCCAACAAGGTCAAGGCAGTTAGGCGACTAAGGGAGCTGTTGACAACTAAATTACCATCTGGAACATTTCCTGTCCAGGTAATATGAGATGTGCAGCAACCAAACCATATTCATCTCTTCAGCTTCTATTGCAATTTTTCCTTTTTCTGACTCCATAAAAGTCAGTTTATGACGCTTTGTTTTCTGGCTTTCTTTTTCTTGCACTTGTTTTATTCTTTTACTTTTGAATGAGAAGTATTTATCTATGTTTCAATATCAAGAGCATTGGAAGCTCTAGTCCCTTATATGGAGCTGTTCGCTTGAATTTCCTATTGTAGGTTGCAATTCCTATTGTACCAACTATTCGCGTACTTGTTACTTTCACAAAATTGGAGGAGCTTCAGCCAGTGGAAGAATTTGCCACCCCCCCTTCCAGTCCAGCTCAATTCCACGATGCCAAGTCCAAGGAATCAGAGGGCTCGTGGATTTCATGGATGAGAGGAAGTCGTGGTGGACAATCAAGTGATAGTGATAGTAACCGTTTCAAGGATGAGGTTGACCCGTTTCATATTCCATCCGACTATACCTGGGTTGATGCCACCGAAAAGAAGCGCCGCATGAAAGCTAAGAAAGCCAAGAGCAAGAAACACAGGAAACAGACAGCAGCTAGAGGAGGGGACGGGGGGACCCATAATTTGAATGAGGACGTGGAGTAATAATTGCATGTAATGTGCCAGCAGGTGAAGAGGAGGTAAGGCTTTGCATATGCACATCTGACCTTCAATTCTTAGGAATCTTGGATGATTTACAGGATATATTTTAGTTCTCCTCCATGTGGATTAGAAAAGCCACTGTTGATGTATTTTTATGTGCAACTGGGGAGAAACTGTATCTCCTTTTTTTCTTCTTTTCCTTTTATTATCCTTTCTCCTTTAAAGATCAGTTGTATCTAAGTCTCTGCATTAAATTTTTGTGATTGATGTTCTTTGTCTTTTTCTACTATGTTTGTTTCAGAAAAGGAGGAATGATGACAGTACTTAACGACTTTCCTTTAATTGGGTTTTGAAATGTGTGAGAAGTGTATCTAACATTTTCAGATTTTCATCAGTGCATTGTGTACATCTCTGGATAGTCAAACCTTACAAAAACTAACTAAAAATTTTCGATTCTCAAAATATATGCCGTCTACTCCTGTAAGTTCCTTTGCCCTCATGGTTATTACAATTGTTTTGGTGATTCTGTTTTTTGCTACTCATTTTTCATTCTTTTATGACTTACTTTATATCTCTGTCTCGTATTGTTATAGTAAGTATTGATATAGCATATTATAAACAATGTATTTGAAGGTACCGTTATTTTCTTGATTGAGATTTTTTTTGGGAAAATGAATGAATGTTTATTGACAAAGACAAAAGCTACAACTACGTTACAGTTTATGTCAAGTTATAAGCATTCTAGTTGTTTTACGATAATAAGGAAGCTACGTTACAGGCTATTCAGTTAGGTTAAACAAAATAGCTCAGTTGATGTGGACTCCAGAGCGATGCCATTTACTCTTCATTTAGTCTTTTTAGCAACTAAAACAGCCGTTTTAGTTGTCTCAGTCGTATGTGTATGTGTTAACATTTAACGTAATTTGGAGTAGCTACAAGAGAAGAATAAATAGTCACAATTTTCTTCTGTTGTGTTGCGTAGGACACAAGTGGAGGACACATCTAGATTTGGTTCGTAGCCTGTTTTTAATCACAAGTCAAGAGATGATTAAGGCTTTTGTGTTTAGAGCATTCTTCCGAAAAAAAGGTTGAACCACGGCATAGCTGCTTGGCCTCGGCTACCAGTAAATAGTTTGCGACATATGTTTCATTTGAGAAAATTCCTTGGGGGTTTAGGTATCCTCGGTCCTAGCATTCAGCTGGGGTAATAATTCATTCAAAGCAGTGAAACCCCTGATGTTGTCATGTCAGCTTCCTACTTGGATTAAAGTGAAGGGGTAATGTATTTCTCAGGCTAAGAAATTTCAGATCTGTGAACAAGAGGGCTTGCATCCGTCCAATTGTCGAACCACAACCAAGTATTTTGTCCATTTCCTACCTTATGTTTAATGTATGGCTAAACCAGGCTACGGCTGATTGAAGATCCATGAATATTGAGTCGACATAAGCAATTTCTGGTTGCGAAGGTGATATGCATGGACCCATTTGTTCCATAGATCTTTGTCATTTAGTAGCCTCCAAACTCTTTTTGCTTAACAGCACCTTTTGTATAGTTTAAATGGAAAATATACCCAACCCTCTGTGCTGTGTTTCTTAGAAATGGTTATCTCACACCTTTGCTTTTTTGAAATTTTCAGTTTCCCGCTCCATAGAAAAGCTTTCACAGTTATATCTCTTTGGAATAACAACGTGAAAAGACCAATGTATATGTAAATTGCTAAGAACAAAAATTATAAGGATAAGTCTAGCAGTATAAGACAAAAATCTATTTTGTCAAATGTTCACTCTGGATTGTATCTTTTTCAAGAGAGGAAGACAATTTGAATGAGGTGGTTCATCAAGGTATCTGAATAAAGGAGGTTGGATGTGCAAACCTGTGGTATATTTCTAATGTTGTTAAATCATCATGTAATGGTTATAAAATATGAATCTCACTTAATTGATGAAACATTTATCTTTTCTGCAAACGAAATCATATATCAATGAAAAAAAAGAAGGTATGTACTAAGTAACGTAAATATTTAAATTAATGAATTTGATTGCAAAAACAATTTGTTGCTCAAATACACAATCAACTAATGATCAATTAAAATAACAAGATGGAATACAGTATCTTTTTATCTGCCCTTAATCATTTCAACTTCTGTAAACCTGGGCCTTACAAAGGTTTCTATATTATCACAAAATATCTTTGTAGGAGCATCTTGTTGATGTTGTAGCTCGCTTAGCATCTTCCGCAACCAAACTGCTTGAGTAGCACAAGTTGCTCTGTATCTACTGTTGAAAGGGCAACTATTTGTTGTTTCTTAGAGAATCATGAAAATACACTTGAACCAAGATGAACAACATTCTAAGAACTTGGCTTTAGTTAATAGCCAATAAGCAATTCTCAACAAAGAACTCATTTGAGTTTTCCTTTTATATCTCTCAATTCTTATACACACACACTAATATAATACAACAGATACAAGCTTCCTGTATATATTGCAAGTCAGTTTTTTTAACTAGTAAAGTCAACATAAGACAACTTCTAAACAGCTCACAATTTTTCACTATTGACAACAAATAAACTCAGTTATTTGACAACTAATAAATTGACATAATGAACTCTTAGAAAACGTAGACAAACAGCTAAGAAACACCTAATAATCTTTGACTATTCAAATCTTTAATAATTAAGCTTTTAAAAGAGTTCCACCAGCTTCTAGCAAAAAATAGTAGCCAAGTTTAATAGCTAACATCCTCTCTTAAATTTGTCTTGATCATCCAAAGAATTTTTATAACTTCAAGAACAGATTAATTTTGAGAGACTTTGTAAAAATATCTACCATTTGATCTTCTAATATACAATATCCAACCACAATTTCTTTATCTATTATCAAGTCTGATATCAATGTGTTTGTTGCAACCCTGAAAATTTGGATTCTTTGTTAAAACAATTGTTGATTTATTATCACAAAATATCTTTGTAGGGGCATCTTGTTGATGTTGGCTTAGCATCTTCTGCAACCAAACTGCTTGAGTAACACAAGTTGTGGCTACTATATACCTTGCCTCTACTGTTGAAAGGGCAATTATTTGTTATTTCTTAGAGGACCAAGGAAAAACACCTGAACAAAGATGAAAAACATAACCCGACGTGTTTTTTTTCTATTTTTAGTGTCACGTCCTCAATCATTATATGTGTATCCAATTAGCTCTGCCTTGATAGCATATGAATAAAATATGCCTTCGTCAATTGTTCCTTTATTGTATCTCAAAATTCTCTTTGTAGCTTGTCAATGAGATTGTCCTTGAGAATCCATGATCCTGCTTATAAGTCCAAGTTCTAACTCCATAAATAATGTCAGGTCTTCTTGCTGTCAAGTATCTCTGATTTCCGACCAATTTTCTAAAATTAGTTTAAATAACAAGGTCACCACTACTTTCTCTTTCAAGCTTCAATCTTTTTTCTATTGGTGTCAACATCAGTTTCCAGGCTTCCATCTTGAACTTCTTTAAAACATTTGCTGCATATTTCTTGTGTGAAATAAAAAATCCTTCATTTGTTTGCTTCACTTCTATACCCAGAAAACAAGACATTAGGCCCATATCTGTTTTCTCAAACTGTGTAGTTATGTTTTCTCTAAATTCAGCTAACAATTTGGAGTTGTTACCAGTGAAGATTAAGTCATCCGCATATAAACAATCAATATCTCCATTTTTATTAGTCTTAAAATATGATGCATATTCATACAGGCTCCTATGAAATCCTTTGTCAATGAAGTGTGTGTCAATATGTGCATACCATACTCTAGGCGCCTGCTTCAATTCATATAAAGCTTTCTTTAACTTATGGACCCTGTCTTCTTCTCCTTGTTTTAGATAACTCGGTGATTGCTCTATGTAAACTTTTTCTTCAATTACCCATTCAAGAAGGCGAATTTAACATCCATTTGAAATATTTTCCTTGCTTTTGGGCAGTAAGACAAAGAATCATGCGTACAGTGTCCAATCTAGCAACTAAAGCAAATACTTCAAAGTAGTCAATTCTTGGTTTTTTAATACCTTTTTGCCACTAATCGTGCCTTGAAACATTCTGTCTCTCCATTTAGCTTAAACTTTGTTTGTTTATACCATTTTGCCACTAATCGTGCCTTGAAATGTTCTATCTCTCCATTTGGCTTGAACTTTGTCTTATACACCTATTTAATACCAATAGACGTTTTTACCTTTAGAAGCATAGTTAACTCCCATGTATTTTTTTTTTCAATTGCTTGAATCTCTTCATTCACCGCTTTAATCCAACAATCATCATTGGCTGCTTCTTCACAAGTCACAGGATCACAATCAACAAATAAGGTATAGTAAGTAACATCTTCCTCCCTATCATCAAGATCATCATTTACCAATTTCAAATTCTTGTAAATGGGCAGGTAGACGTCGTTCTCATTGTGGATATCTACAAGATGGTGTATCAGTTGTTGTTTCAATTGGACCTATAATGCCTATTGGTGGCTCATCAACCTTTTTATCTCGTTCTACTTCTTCATTTATAATTATTGGTACAGGCAGCAACTTTTTTTTTTTTTTGACCAATCCCACACTCCATTTTCATCAAAGATAACATCCCGATTGATGATCATCTTTTGGCTTTTTGGGTTATATAACTTGTAGCCTTTGGTTTCTTCACTATACCCAATAAAAATACAATTTTCTGCCTTGTCATCCAGCTTCTTCCTTAGTTCATTTGGAACATGTGCATAGGCAATGCAACCAAAGACTTTCAAGTGACTAAGATCAAGCTTTTGCCTACTCCAAGGTTCTTGTGGAGTTTTATCACGTACATTTTTTACAGGACACCTATTCAAGATGTAGACTGTAGAAGCCACTGCTTCCGCCCAAAAACTCTTAGGTAATTTCTTGCAATGTTGGCAATTAAAAAAAATTGCCTTGCTGAAATATAAAAGCTAAGAAAGAATATGAACACTCAAGAAACAAAATTTTGGGCAAACAAAATATTTGTATTTAAGGAATAACACACTCAAAACTTGGCTTTAGTTAATAGCCAATAAACAATTCTCAACAGGGAACTCGTTACAGTCTTCCTTGTATATCTCTCAATTCTTATACACACAAACTAATATAATACAATAAATACAAGCTTCCTATATATATTGCAAGTCATTTTTTCACTACTAAAACCGACATAAGATAATTTCTAAACAACTCACAAATTTTGACTATTGACAACAAATAAACTCAGTTCTTTGATAGCTAATAAATTGACATAATGAACTCTTAGAAAACATAAACAAACAACTAAGAAATACCTAATAATCTTTGACTATTCAAAGCCTTAATAATTAAGCTTTCAAAAAAGTTTCACAAGCTTCTAGCAAATAATAGTAGCCAAGTTTAATATCTAACAGAAACTCTCCACTATCGTTTGATATATATAATTTATTTTTTCATAACCAAAAGATAGTTCATCTAAATCAATTTATAATAGAAACTGGTGAATACATTTTATAACATTATAATTAGTTGTATTTAGATTTATAATTTTTAAAGAAAATAATTTAACTGATAATTTAAACACAATTTTAATGACATTTTAACGTTGATCAAATTAAATAATTTTAAATTATATTATGATGTTAAAATAAATAATTAAAATTTTTGTGAAACACTAATAATGAGTAATGAGTTTTAAATGCAATATTAATAATCTACGTAAATAATATACTTTTCAATAGTCTTAGGTGTTATTCTCATTATTTATATTATATTACAATGCAAAACTAAGTTGAAGCTTGGATATTTTAATCTAAATTGAAAGTATAAAACAAAAATATGCGGATTTGAATTATATAATAATTTTTTTTATCAAACTAAAATGAATTTTGTTGTTAATTTTAACTTAGTACAATTATGAATATTTTGTGATACTCAAATAAAAAATGAAGTTCAAATTGAATAGGATTGAAAGAACTGACTTTTATGTTATTTAATTTTGTAATAAGTAATTTATTCTACTATTTTATACTTTAAGTTTATTAATTTTAAAATTTTTATATATAATTTTTTACCTGAACTTGGATCTACTAAAGCTACTAATTTGTAACATTTGGATTAAAAATATAGATGGATAAGAATTCATGATAAATTAAGTTGTAATAGAGAATAATATATGAGTTTGAGAATTGTCTCTAAAATTAATAATCTCTGGTTAGAGTGATTTCCTAAATTGTGATGACTACTGTGATAAACTCTCAGAATCTTTTTATGTTCCATTCTTGCGATTTGTGATGCTACTATGAATCACATTAAAGAATTCAAGGAATGTTTAGCATGACATTTCATAAAGCAAATCAAGCTCTAAGGCATGTGCATAAAGGTGTGAGGGGACTTACTTCAGATTTGTTGTCTTGGTCCTAGGCCTAAATTCCATTGGTACATTTTTTTGGTTAACTTTTTTTTTTTTGGGATTCGAGAAAATTCCGTAGGTGGGTCAAGCGGGCACACCTCTCTGAGGGCCCAACTGGCGCACTATCCCACAGATAGGTCAAGCGGGCGCACCTCATCATTGAGGGCCCAACTAGTTCTCTACAGGTAAAACCCCGGCTGCCCCAAGCTCTTACAAGAAGGGCTAGTATGGAATCGAACCTAGGACCTAACCAAAGTCAATTATTAATGATTTTTTTAATCTATCTTCAACATTAACATTAGTGGGAGGACTTTAGATTTAGGACTTCTTTCACTTCTAATACAACTGAGTTTATCTTTACTCCCAAGATTGATTGAGGAACTATTAAGAAATACTTGAAGAACTTAAGAAATTTAAGTCAACATTTTAATATAAAGTACAACTAAACAAAGTATGTTGTGTCAAATTTATTAAGAACTAAATAAATTTAAGCCAAGTATTGTTTTCGATTTTAATATAAAATACAACTAAATCAATTTTGTAACAATCAACTCTTTTTAAATATTCTTTATAATAAATTATTTGCAAATTTTCTTTTCAAAACAAGGTTTTTTTATCTCTTCATTTTTATTATTTGTTGAGTGCTTGAAATTAGAATTTCAAATTGTATTAATAATGACTGCTGTTTTGTCTCATTTGTTACACGCATTATTTTATAAGAAGTAAGATTGAAATTTTGTAAAAACTTCACGAGTTCTTTCTTTTTAGTTTAACTTTTTTTTTAATATACCTTGATCATCTTATCTTAAACTTATTGTTGTAATTTTCAACGTTTCAAATTTATTTTGTAAGAAATCATAGTTTTATTATTGTTATATATATATATATATATATATATATGTTTTATCTTTATTTTCAAATCAATCCAAAATTGATATCATACGTAATTTTGGCTTAATATTGAAAGAATTATTATTGACTTTCTTATTTCTTATTTCTTATTATCTTTCTTATTTCTACCATGTTTCATTTTCTTGGTAAATATATCTGTTGGATCTTATTGACTATTTTTGAAAGACATTTGTATAAACAATTCAGTAATAGTTAAAAAGTAGGAATAATTTCTTAAGACTCCCCTTAAATTTGACAAACTATTATATTAGTTCCTCATTTTTTAAAAACTATCAAATACTGCTCCAATGTTTTATTTAATTTTTTTTCCTTCCTCCCTGCTATCAAGTTCTCCGTATTAACACGTAAAAATGATGTCGTTTTAAGAAACTATACAGGGCTATTGATAGCTTTTAAAAGTCAAGGTACATTGATAATATGTCATACGACAGATAGTTCAGCAAATTTAACCCTAAATCGGGTAAAATTTCTTAGCCTTCCAAACATCAAAACAACATCGTTTTTGCGTGTATAAATAGAGATTTTAACTACAACTTGACAGATAGAAAATGAACGATATATTAAATGAAACATAGGGTGACAATTAATAGTTTTTAAAAATGATGGACTAATGTGATAATTTGTCAAATTTAGAGACCTTACGAATTTAACCCTAAAAAGTAATAGGTCAAATTTTGATACCATTATTATCAAATAGTCAACAACAAAGATTAATGTAAACTATTTTACAAATATCATCAAATATGTTATAAATCACAATGAACTATAGTTTAATAGCAAAATATATTATTTAATTTATTTATGTTTTATCAATTTAATTTGAATAGATTACATGATTAATTAGTAAATACATACTGTTTGATAGTTTAAAGAATCAAATATCTGAATTTTATTATACCAATTTTTTAATATAATATTGATTGGGATGTCGAAATCCTCAAATTTTATTCTGATTCTTTAAACTCATGTAATAGTTGTAAAGCTAGGCCAAAATCCTAAAAGAACTTAATTTCAATTTTAAAAAAGTGTGAGTTTATGGTTAATTAACTAATAAACTAAATTTAAAATCAAAATAAATTAACTTAATATAAAAGAGAGAAATTCAAAAATATTTAACTCTAATTCAAGGAAAATATCTCATCTAATTATAACATTGATCGTTAGTTTAATAATAATAATTTTTACAATTCAAGCAGTTAGTCCGAAAGATATAAAGATAGTCATAATAAATTTCAAATTTTCCTAAATTTATTGATTCAAATCCAATATTCAAACTAAAACTTACTATCAATTGATTAGATATAGTAATATTTCATATCAATTAAATGATAGCAATAAGCTTAGTCAAAAAGACTGGACCCTAAATTAAATAATTGAGATACATTCAACTTAAAAGATAAATATGCAAATTCATGGATAACATATTTGCTATTTGTAATAATCTTTCATGACAATTATTGACCACTTAATTCATGGATAGCTATAGAATAATCAACAATAAATTAATTTGTCATGTTAATCAATATTAATTATTCATGAAATATAAAAATATTAAAAAAATACTTGAATTAAAAAATAAATAAGTTTAGAATAAAACTTTACAAAGTTACAACTAAAATTTTGAATTCCCTTGAATCAGAATATTTAGATTTAGCCAAACACAACTTTAGTTCTAACACCAAAAATAGAAGAAAAGATGAAAGATTGAGAGAAAACTACTAAGTTCTCATTCTATAAATAAAACAAAGAAAAGTTAAAACTATTCAACTTGAATCAACTAATTTATTTTTTATGAAAAAAAAAACAAAATTGTAGGATTGTTTAGGTTCAAAATGATTATTCTAAGTGCCCTTATCATCTTTACGTATAAATTTATCAAAAATGTAATCTCAACATATATCCAAAAGTAAGTTTTAGAATAAACAAATTATGTTTGATATCACACAATAAAAAGAAACATATAACAACAAATGTGATAAATGTCCTTATGCTCAAAGCTGGCATAGGTGTTAAAATACATCAGCAAACTTTTATTTATCAAAACCAATAAGATACTTAAAGTAATTTATAATTGTTACTCGATAAATACCAGTATTTTAGTTATCGGCTGATACTATAGTAACTGATGCCAATACCAATTGGTATCCATTCTTGGTACAGTACCATCATGACGAATGTTGTTTCCCAACTGACATGAAATGGTATTCATATTATTGCTGTGTACTACTCTCCATTTTGTTAGAATGCATACGATAGATAAAACCAATAAATAGAGATTCTCAATCGTGGAATTAAATATAAAGGAAATTATGCCAAATCTCATAAGTATGGAGAAAATCTTTTTATCTTAAAAATAATATCTAACTTAAATACTTACAAGAATACAAATGCAATAATTACGAGAATTATTATATCTCAAGGAATACAAAAGTAATAAATATTAATTACCATAATACTAACGCTTTCTACATCATGAATTGGCATATAGTAGAGTTTGAGTTTTTGGGTTTTATTTCCACTTAGTTTTTTAGTTTTAGTTTTTAATTTTAATTTTAATTTTTAAGTTTAGTATAAAAATTATATATATTTTTTGGGGCATAACTTATAAAAACCACAAAATTTATATTTTTTTTTCTTTTTTACTTTTTGTGATAATATGATTTACTATCAACAAAATAGATTATTTAATTATTTAGTAGTAATAATTAATAAGAATTATAAATAATATAATTTAATTAAAAATAATTTGGATCTTATAATTACTTAATAAATATGTCTTAAATTTAAAATGTATATATTTATAAATAGAAATTACTTTAATAATTTAAAAATATATTAATAAATAAATATTAATTTATAAATAAATAATTAACTATTTATT
>JAOTIZ010000003.1:25057309-25069401 GCA_027123425.1 Erythroxylum panamense | reverse complement strand
AATAATTAACTATTTATTTTAATAAATATAATAACTTTATTGATAAGTATTGAATAAGAGATAAAGCTAGAATAAAATAATTTAATTTAATTAATAAGATTAATTTATCTTTAAATTTGATCTAATATTTAATTATTTATATTGACATTAAAAATCAAACAGAATTTTGTTTTTGTTTAAAAAATAAAACTAAAAACAGGAAACAAAAACCTGAAAACTACAATAAAAAACAAACGAAATAAACCAAAGGATTCCAAAAATTTTAAACATTGGTTAAAGAAATAAGGAAGGAGCACATCCGAGTAAGCTTAGAGGACAGGTAAGCGCATGAGAGGTTTTTACTACTAACATCCTTGAGCAGGTTTTTGTTGCAGGGTTTATCCAGAGACACTTGGGGTAGCAGGTCACAGAGCCGCAGTATGAGAGCTCACCCAGTCTTCAACTCTTTGCAGCCACTACTCAGTTGCAGTTCGGCTTCCCTCATTGACCAGGCAGTAGCCCAATATCCAAGTCTTCATTGCTTCACCAGAAGTTGCAGCAAAGTCAAGTGCAGAATCCTCACCTCCACCACATTCAGCACATCAGTTGGTCAACCTCCACACTTATCCAACTTGACAGGCATCAGCATTAGCTCAAAAACAAATGTAGACCAAAAGCATTCTCAGGTGCAACAGGGGCATCACCGTTCTAACAACCATACTATACAGCAATTCAGACATGGTCAGATTTCAAATCCAAGAGTAGGATCCACCCAAGAAATGCAGCAACCATTAAAGGAGAGTTTGATGGAGTGTGTGATTTTATTTCTGAAGTTAATAAAGCCCTCCATAGAAGAAGTGCATTATTGAATCTTACTGCCAATTGTCACTTCCGATTGTTTCAATAGATGTTTGTTTCTTAGGCTATTAGGTTCTCATTAAAGCTTATTTTCCAGCCAGGTTTTAATGTATTGCTATCTGTGAAATATTTCTCGGGGCACTTTTTCTTAGTTCAAGGATTTCTTCTTTGATATGATTGAGACGAGTTTCTATACTCTCTCTAGCCATGTACATATATTTTTATTTTATTAATCTCATTACTGATTTACCAAAAAAAAAAAGAAAAAAATTAATTATGCTTTTAAAAATCTTGATTGGATGTTTAAAAAACCTATTGGCTAATAGGATTAAGGGGATGTGACCATAGAAACCGTTAACACTCTGCCTCAATTTTCAGTTCTACTTTCTTAACACACGTTGGTGATTATAAATTTCAAAAAACGTCTTAAAAAACGAATATTTTTCTGTATCATTCTTAAACAAAAAAAGGATTACATCAAATTACAATCCTACACAATAATATTATAAAAGAATGTCGTATGTTATCCTATGTGTCATTTTTACAAAGAATTCTATTCACTGTATATACAGATCCAGCACGACAACTCCTATATTTCTTTTCCCATAATACAGGAATGTGGTGTTTTTACAACATTTGTCTTGCCTCAGTACACCTCTCTCATGTGCATCTCTTTTGTTCACAGGCACTTACATATGGATGCAATGAAACAAAGGCAAAGACTGTAGCTTAACTTATTTACACGTCAAAGTAGAAAGAAATGAGAAAAATCCATAAACCTTGTCCAGCTACAAATTCAAATCAGTAGGCATTCGTTGAAAATGGCAGAACTTTGATAACCCCGAGGCCACTTCACATCGTATTTCGTATAGAAAATGAGTAAACTATTCTATGCCTGGCTTATAATCAGCTATGCTGCATAATTACCTGGTTTAATTTGGTTTATAGATCCTAGCAAAAATACGCTACTTATACCTTGTAGTATCCAACGAAGTGTCTACATATCATGGAAGAGCCTCCTTATCTGGTCAACAGTTGCTGGCATCAAAGTAACAGGGCACCGGTTGTACTGGTAAAGTATTGGAGTGAAGCACGATTATGAAGAGAACGAAAACAGAGGGATAAGAGAAACATAACTGTTGACGTTCCAATGCACCACATAGGAGCATTTGACATATAAAACAAAAATCTGAGGTTCCCCTAGGAATTCCCTATATGCTTCGAATCCTCCCCTAAAACACGAAAATATTATCCTATGTTTCCTTTTCCTAAAGGATCATAAAGGTTGGTTTTAATAATTCGTCAAGTAAAGCTTGTTTGTGTTAGCAAATAGCATATTTTATCAGTTTTCTAGTTACAGGTATAAACCACAAACTTTTCGCGTAAAGGCCAATATGAAGTAGATGTTAATGACTCACCTGAGTTACATATTTAAATATGCAAGCATAACAGAAGACAAAGCCTGAAACAGTAACTACAGAAGGATTTGCACGCTTCTGTGAGCACAAAGGGCAGATGGTTCTATCAGGGGGCAGTGGAATCCCTTCTTTGGCAACCTGTTTGGCAATAAAGAAAGTATATATGTTTGATTATATAATCCAGATACCAACATATCATTTTTCAAATCATTAGCTTCCCACATTTGATAAGATCTATTACTCAAAAATTAGTATGCAAAACACTAAGAAACTGTTTATAGTTATCCTCTGACGGGAACATATACATGTATATAATTCACATTGTTCCTTTTTACCTTTGGAGGTGGAGGTGGTGGTGGTGGAGGGTACACTGTTGGAGCTGACATCCTTTCCTCAGCAGATTGATACCACCATTCCATCATCTATATAATTCACATTAAGAATTTGTCAGCGCCAAAGAACACACAAATCTTACTTTTATGGATAAGCTTTATTCAAACTTAAACAACTTTATTGTCCCCCTTTGCTTCTTTAATTCAACAAGTATATTACAAAAAAGCATCAAGACAAATTGTGAAAGGTTAAGAATTTTAACACATGAAACAAAATTCATGCAAGTATGCAAACATTAGAAGGACCCAAAAATTGTTCCAGCAGGACTATGATACAGAAAACAGACGTGTAATTCCAGAAATATTATCCCATTCTTGGGTAAGTAACTCTTTTTTTTTCCCCCCTGATAAATGATGCTACTCACGTATCAATATAAGGGAAAGCTTTCTTTATAACTTTATTACAAAAGAAGCTTGTTAACAAATGGAAAATGTTGATGTGGTACATCAGTATCAATCAGCATGCGATACAAGAAAGTAACGTAATGGAAATCAGACTTCCATATCATGTCTTTGGAAGGAAGGTTACTGCTCAATCAGAAACACAAAACATGAGCATATGAACCATACTCACTTTAAAGATGAATACTGACGCAATTAAGCCTGTTTGTGCATAGTCAAGTACAGCATAGGTACATCTCAGCAATGTTCCTTGTAATGCCTGTCACCATTTTCGAAAGGAGAGGGAATTGTAAATTGTCTAACAAAATGATACAAGAGAGGGGTTGCTACCAACTCAACAAAATAATCTGAATAATACCTTAAGCCATGGAGGACCACGAAGTCTTTCACGTTCACGGCTTCTAATCTTTGAAATTCTTGAAGAAGAATCCATCTACCTTGACATCAGAAGCAATTATACACAATCCTAAAATACGCTAAATTGTCCGTGGAAGCAAAAATTAACATATATAAAGAATAATCAACTGATGTTATAATTGGAAGTTGTCCCATGCACTCACTCATCAGCAACATACAAAGTTCCATTTATATACAGAAAGATATAAAGCAATTAACCTTTTTTTTAATAGAAAATAGCAAAAATCAAATTGTTCAAATTCAATATTATCTAGAAACACTTCTCCCTTCTCAATAAACATTGAATAGGTACATAAAAGAAAGAGAGGTCTATAGAATTGATTCTACATTTGTTCCCAATTTCACAGGTCCAAGCCCTCATCAAATGTCAAATCCTACCACGGTTTATTCTTGCATAAAATCACCCATGTGACAAAGCTTAGAACAAGAGCTTGAAGATTTAATATGTTGTATATCAAGATGCAGAGCAGAGCAATATATAAAAGGAAAAAGAGATCCATAGAATTGATCCTAAAATTGTTCTTAATTTCACAGGTCCAGTTCCCCATCAAATATCACATCCTACCAAGGTTTAATTCTTGCATAAAATCATCCATTTGTAAGACAAAACTCAGAAAAAGCACTTGACGATTTAATTTGTTGCACAACAAGAAGCAGAGCAGAACAAACATCAGCTGGAAAAAAAAATGCTTAGTGATGTGTTTCAGTGTGTGTGCATTGTTATATAACCAACCAATTTCCAACTTTGCCATAAATTGATACCATTTCCTGCCCTGTAGCTCGACAAACATGAATTCCAAGCACCTGTAGTCCTAGGGAATAAAATCCAGTAGCATCCAGTAGATATAAGAGCTGATAAGTGAAGGACAATCCTGCATTACAAAACCGATTAGATGAACCTAGGTTGGCAAAGATCATTAGCAGAACCAGCAAGACATTTGGAAGTAAAGAGGTGGCAGTGATGGTTCCACATGGCTACAAGAAAGACCCTTCTTGCTTAATGAATTGGCAGAAATACATAAATAAAGTGATAACTAATATCGAAGGATGACGTCAAGCAAATTCCAACATTTTATAGCGCATACTTTTAGCCTCAGAGACTGGTAATGTGAGGACTGCTGAATATTGAGTAAAAGAGCAAGATAAGAGTGTAACACTAACTATCAACTAGGAAAGCAAAGGCTTGATAGATAACTGTTATTCATATTTCTCTGTGACAAGCACTTCTTCAATTCCTAGATGTCAACTGAGTATTTAAGGTAAAAGGTAACCATTATCATCAAAACTAGAGACAGAAAAGGACGCAGGGTTGCACCTACCTTCACTACTGGCATGTAGCCATGGGTAGCAAGCATATATAACTTTCCGAATTTTCTTCATCAAGCGTGTTCTTACTGTTGTTTCTGTATTTGAGTTTTCTCTGGAAAGAAGAGATGTCTCCGCTCCATTAAAATTATCAGATTCCCCAATCAATTCATCACTATTCCCCCACAAACTTGCTTGTAGCATAGCTTCCCTTTCTCTATTATATATGGAATGCAACTTTGACTTAAAATAAGGTAACACCACCTGATCAAGAAAATCAAGATTAGAAATCATTAACCTCCAGTGCTCTATGGTCGAAGGGAAAAATTTAGAAGTTGCTCGTTGATTGATGGATAATTATGAAGAATGCACGTCAATTCTTGGTAAACATGTTTTGTAACTAGTCTTACTATTCCAGGCAACCTAGACATCATTGCAAAGTCAATGAAATGAAGTGCAAATTTCTTAAGATATAACAATAGTTAAATAAAAGTAGTGCTCAGTACCAGAAATACAACTGAAAGAACTCTTTGGCGTTTTTGTAACCCAGAATGCTCAATTTCGTCCCCAGAGTTCAA
Organism: Erythroxylum panamense; assembly: GCA_027123425.1. Taxonomy (NCBI): domain Eukaryota; kingdom Viridiplantae; phylum Streptophyta; class Magnoliopsida; order Malpighiales; family Erythroxylaceae; genus Erythroxylum; species Erythroxylum panamense. Next base: position 25,064,052 of record JAOTIZ010000003.1, on the reverse strand, counting down.
ATGAGTATTATCCTTTTTTACACTTATCTTCACTGCTCTTCTACGCATTCCATAAAGATGTTCAGAAAAGGAAGCATCTGATGAGGAAAACATGTATAAGAAACAACCACAAGAAAGAAGGTCCAAACCAAAATTTCTAATTTAAAGATCCAAAGTTTGCTTAGATTAAGAAGTTTCAGATAGCATTAGGAAAAACGTATAATTTGAGAAGCAGACTGCAGAAAGCAGCCAGTACAAGATAAAGGTGAAAGTAGAAACAATAATGTATATACCACATGAGTACAGCTGCTAATGTTAATATCAAGTATATTCCGTTCATAGAATACATTAGCAATCATATATAGAAGACATTGGTTCACCTTGATTGGGAGAGATATCAAGCACTAGCTATGCTGCGAGCCAAGGATGCGATAATCAAAAACACATTCATAACAACTCCGTAAAAACAGAAATAATATCAAGATACGACCAAAAGTTGAGTAATCCAGCATACAAATACAATTTCACAAACAGAATTGGCAGCAATGGAAGATACCAAAAATAGGGAACAAAAGCAAGAAGAAAGGAGGAAGGAAACCTGTAGTTCTTAAGCTATGAGCCTCGAGAATAAGCATGAGCAAGGCAAAGAATTCATCTTCATAGTCTAATACCTTATGAAGGAAAGGCCTTCTTAAAGCCAGTACCTTGAACAACATAAGCAACATTAATTAAGATATAATTTGGAAACTAGTTTAAAAACCATCAAATCTAGAACATGCAAACTGTCCTTTTAAATAACCTCCAGCAATTAAGAAAGCCAGAAACTTCGCGTTAATTACACTGGAACGATTAGTACCAACAAATAGCGCCAACATTCACACTAATGCCAAGAATCTTCCAAATTAAAGCAGAAAGTGAGGAAATTTAGACAAACTCAAATGAAATCTCTGAAGGGTATCAAATATATAAAACTTTCCTATCACATGTCACTAGAAAAGTCGTGAATAAGTCCAAAAACAGACAATCTTTTGATATAAGTATGTATAAGCATGCGCAAGTTAGCTAAATGCACATATAAAGTGATGGAATATTAAAGGTTACCCCGATGGAGTATGTTAGAGCAGCTCGGAGGCTGGCCGGGAGTTGCTGGGCTGCCGCCATCTCGAAGAAGGTGGGACGCGCACCTTGCCCTGCCACTTGAAACAACATCTTCTTCTTCTTCACTCAGACTCCAAATGTTAACACATACACGTATTTCAGTTCCTCCCAAATGGGTTTGTTCTTCTTTCAATTTGCCATGGAATCTACGTGTATCCACCCTTCTTTTCAGTGAAATCTTGTCCCTGTTGATGCGTGTTCACCTCTTTTTCTGTTGGGTAAAACCGTAAAAGTGGCTTGGTATTGGTCCGCTTCAAAAAGTTATGTCCAGATTAGGGCTCAGCTCAAAATTCGATTAGATCTAAATTAATTTTGGTTAACTTTTTAATTTGTTGAGTAAGACTACATTGATTTACTTATTTGACATATTCGAACTTCGGTTGGGTCAAACTAAGCAATCCAAGCCTAAATTCGACCCAAAGTTTCAAAATTAAAAAAGAAGCTTGAATTGGCTCAAAACCCGGTTAACTCAAGTTGAGCCGTTGACTTCTGGTTTAAGTAAGATTATAAGTTCGAATTGTCTTTATGTATGCAGTCATTTAAAACTTGAAGCCAGAGCTTTGCTTCCCATAAGGAACCTACCCAGCTCAAGCAAGGATTAATTTAGGTGTGAATGATTTAAAAATGTCTTTCTATAGTTAGGACTTTCTTAAAACACCTCGTGGGCAACAAAAAAAAAAGAGATAGATGAATATAACATTTAAAATAAATCTAACATTTGAAATTAATAACGGTTCTGATTTATAATTTTTTAATAAAGTTATTTTTTAGACTATCATTAAAATTATTTAGAAGCACAAATTTCATGAATATCTTATCTAGATTAACCAATTATTATTAACATGACGATCTAACCTAACTCTTAAACTTGACCAAATTTAATTAAATTTAAGACAAAAAGGGCAAATATAACTCTAAAGTTTACACTTCAATATAAGTTAGACCTTAACACTTTATAGTAATCAAATTAATCTTTAACGTTTCAAAAACTTTAAAGTTAAATCCTACAAAAACCCAACAAATGCTTGAACTTTTTATAATTTTATAATTTTTAATTTGAGCCCACACTCTCGACCTAATCATATTTTAATAATTATTGAAATAATTTTCTTAATTGAATTAAAATGAAAAGTCTTCCTCAATTTTAAAATCCCTAACCCTAAAAGGCTCTTACTTAGCTAGCCAATTTTTAATATGAACCTCAAATCTGCTAAAATACCACATGAGTGGAGACTTTAGTCTGCTAGTTTCTCTATACAAGAACAAATGAGACATCCAAAGTTGTAACAACTATAGAGACATCCAATTACTTATTCATACCATGAAGTTATGAGAGAGTGTGCGAAAAGGGTGTTCCTATCTTGGAGAACTAGTTGGCTTTATGCCATGAAGGTCCACAATAGAAACTTTACATCTCCTCAGAAGATTAATGAAGACTACAGAGAAAGATAGCATAACCTATAAATGGCTTTTATTGACTTAGAGAAAGCGTATGATAGGGCATCTAGGGAAATCATGTAAAGGTATTTATAAGCTAAGAGAGTCTATGGCCTATATATAGGTTATTGATATGTATGAAGGTGTAAAGATTAAAGTAAGAATAACAGGAGGAGATATAGAACATTTTTCTGTCAATATTAGGCTACAACAAGGTTCCTCATTGAGCCCCTTTTTATTTAGAGTAGTGATAGATGAGCTCACCAAGAATATCCAAGACAATGTGCCTTGGTGTATGACTTTTGTTGATGACATTGTTTAATGGATAAGACAAAGTAGGGTTTTAATGTCAACCTAGAATTTTTAAGGATACATTATAGTCGAATGACTTTGAATTGAACAAGACTAAAATTGAGTACTTAGAGTCTAACTTTTCAAACCATAGGGTGGCTTCCAATGTGAAAGTAAAGATTGGTTTAAAAGCTATACCATAGAAAGAGTATTTTAAGTATCTAAGATCTATCATCCAAAGCAATTCAAAGATCGATGAAGACATAGTTCATTGTATCAGATTAAGGTGACTTAAATGGATAAGTATATTAGGAGTTTTATTTGACAAGAAGATACTACTCAAGCTTAAATGTAAGTTCTACTATTTAACGATTAGGCTAGCCATGCTCTATGGGACATAGCGTTTGGCCATTAAACAGGTATATAGTAATAAGTTAATGGTGGCAAAAATGAGAATGTTTCGTTGGATGTGCAATCTTGCTAGAAGGGATAATGCCAGGAATGTAATGGTAAAAGACAAAATAAAGGTAACTAATATTAATGGAAAATTAAGAAAGACAAAGTTTAGATGGTTCAGACATATTAAGAGGAGATATCCTGACACTTTAGTGAGAAGATTGTACCTAGAGAATCTAAAAGAAAAAAAAAGTAAGGTTTAAAAGGAATGTAGGAGGTGATTAGGAATGGTATGATTTTGTTGAAAATGACCAAGAACATGTTCCTCAATAAAAAAACTTTAGTGTACTTAGATACAGGTAAATGATCTCACAAAGAGAGATTCTTCTCTTTTTCATTGGTTTTTTGAATATTTTCCTTTCGAGTCTTCTGTCTTGTATTTAACCTAAATATTTAATATATAGTACTTTCCTCTTAGTTATTTAGCTTAAATATTTTCTTACTTATCATAAATATTTTCTCGTAATGACTTATTTAATTTATTTATTACTTGTCTTCTTTTATATTTATTTACTTATTATTATTATTTAATTTTTATTATTTACCTTGTTCTATATTTATTGTATTTATATATTTTATTAATATGAATTTATGTATTTATTTATATTTATTATTATTATCTTTTATGTCTAGTTTATTTTTTAAAAATTGCTATTACATTATTATTTTAATAAATGTATATATGAGTCTATTTTAAAAATTCTCTATACTAATTAAGAATAAGACTTTATACTGCTAAATCTTTCGAGACTACATATCATCTAAACTTTCACTTAATTGTTGTCATTATTGATGATACTTTGAAAGCAAATTTAAGTTCTAACTCTTTTCCACATACACATGTGACGTTCTCTACTGAGGGACAGTCACCGAAAACCAATAACTTTGTTTTTTTTTCGCCTATAGACACAAAGGGCATCCTTCAAAGACTCTGGGACAGAGTGAGACTGACGCTAGATAAGATAGTGAGACAGATGGAAGTCGCAGGCGATTTCGTCAATTAAAAAGTTATTTTAAAACTTTTTCTAAATATTTAAAAATGTATATATGTTACTAAACTTTAAAATCTAAACTAAATTTTAATTAAAAAATTAAACAATAAAATATAATTACAATTTTTTATCAATGTAATTTTCTACTGTTCATTTTAAATGCAATAACTTATTATGAGTGGAATCTTCAATTATCAATGGACTCCGTAAGTCGTCAATGACATCAGAAAATATTTAAAAATTTTAATTATGTAATTATATAATTTATTATCCCTTCTCTTTAAAAAAGGTAATATCTATAATATAAAATAGCTAATCAAAGATCAAAATTGTGATATATTACGTATTTACGTTAAGTCCCAAATTGGATTTTTTATGAAACGTTAGCAATAATTTGTCTTTTCCCCTGTTGACCAGCCTTTGTCTGGGATTAATTATGTGCTCTTCTCTAATTCAAATCCTCGAGGGAAGGCATAAGCTTTCTGTCAATTTCCATCCGCTATTTCCGCTTCCTGCCTCGGTTTTTGATGTTTAGATAATCATCCTTTCCTTTCGACTAAAATTAGATCATAAAGTTTCCAATTCTCTTTGCTTTTTGATGAGTTTCTGGTGAAATATTCCGTATCCACCTTGGATTTGTTAACATTTTTTTGTATGGATGTTATTGTAAGTTACTTAGTCGAGCGTTACATATTTGATTTTGGTGTTTGAATCTCTTAATTGTTCAAAAAACGCAGCATTGTACTGTAGCAATGGATTCTAGTTCAATCGAAGCTCTCCCATCAATGCAGGTAACATAGGGTGTTGTATATAATGAGACCGATGTTTTGTGGTTTAAGATTTTTTATGTGTTTCATGTTAACTTAGTACTACATGCTGGAGGTTCTAAATATCTAAGCTTTTCCTTTTCTCCTTTTGAGCTTTGATATTAATCTTTTTTCTAGTAGGATCTTTTTTTCTCTTTTGCTATTGTATTAATATTGGCACTTCTAGATTCGGTAACTTTCCCTATTTTTTTAAAAAAATTTGTCACCTTAGTCTGTGGCTTATCATATTTTCTCCCTTTTCTTGCAGTTAAATGTCTAGTTGTTAGCATATGCAAATTATTGGAATATGTCGTGATGGCATGTTATAGTTTCTTACCTTTTGTTATAGATAGATATCCTACCTATATTGTCGTCTTCTAATGGAATTGCTATAACTTCTCACCTGCTGCATATTTAGATAGTGCCAAGCTCATTGTTTTTACGTCTGGATTTTCATAACTAGGGGCTTAAGAATGCTTCTTAGTCATGGTGGTAGTTTTATGCTACAAAGAGAGGACATTTTTTCAAGGAAATTAATTATGCTTGAGTTTCGTGCTGGTAAAATATTTTTCGAGGGCAAAAGGATAATTCCAAACACGGATAAGGGGGACCAAATCCTCTGTCCCATTTACTCAGGATCTATTCTGTCCCATTCATCCACAACCATATATTTCTAAAATCTATGGTTGTGGATGAATGGAACAGAATAGGTCCCGAGTAAATGGGATAGAGGATTTGGAGCTGGTAAGGGGCTTGTGAGCATAGGAAGGGTATTTTGTCCTTCTTCTTCCAAGTGCTTGTGCTATAATTCATACTTGAAAAAAAATTTCATTTATTACGGTTCTGTCACAACACTTTTCAGAACTATATGTAGTTAAATAGATTTGAATGTATACGAACTATATCTAGTTTTGTGTTTTGAATAAGATTTATCAACAAAATTAATGATGAAATTGGTTTCCTTATTCTTTTTTATTGTTCCAAGAGAGGATGGATTGGTCCATTTTTGTTGGCTAGATTGCGGTCTAGATGTTGTGGAAGATGTATCCTTGTATTGTGTCTTTCAAATTTTCACTTTGGTTTCTGAGTTTTGCAACCGGTGTCACAATGCCTACTGGCTGAACAATAAACTTTACAGTGGTGCCTCTTTGAATGAAATAGAAATTGACGAGTCATCGTTCTGTGCTATGTGCCATATAATGTATTTTTAGTTTGCTGGATCTCTTAACTTGACATATTGGTTAATAGGAACAGATAACTTTCCCCGATGAAGCAGTTTTTGAGAAGGTAACAATTGAGGAACTTTGTAAGTTGGGAAGTTTTTGGCTCTTGTAGTTGATTCCACACTGTCATACTTGCTTAGATAACCAAGCATCAGGACGGGTTTACATCTTGAAGTTCAACACAGAAGACCGCAAGTTTTTCTTTTGGATACAGGGTTCAGTTTCCTTATTCTTTTGGCAATCTTATGTGTGTTAAAATATTGGTGCTAGATTTGGAATTTCCATACTTTGGTAGGAACCTAAGCAGGAAGATGACTGGCAATTATTTAGGGGGTGTTTGTTTCTGTTTTTATTTTTGGTTTTCTGTTTTTGTTTTCAAATTCGGTAAAAAATCTTGTTTG
>JAOTIZ010000003.1:25039915-25057209 GCA_027123425.1 Erythroxylum panamense | reverse complement strand
AGCTATATTAATATTAACAACCAAACAGGTTTTTGTTTTTATTTGAAAGAAAAACAGAAACAACAAAACCGAAAACGAAAACCAAAAACTACAACAGAAAAACAGAAGTAGAACCAAACGACCCCTTAGCTTTGTCAACTATTTTATTAATTGGCCACTAGGTAAATTTATGTTCTATTTGACTTGTCACTGTTCAACTACCTTGATGAACCAAGATTTCCATAACCGTATTGGTGAATCATATTGTCTTCTGTTCTATTTCCCTGACGAACATAATTTCTCTAAGTTATCATTTCCCTAAGTTTTGCTTGTACATATTCTTTGTAATTTATTCAAGCTATGTTATCTTCAGTTTATCAATACTCTTCTCTTCTTGGTTCCCATTAGTTGAATTACCTCAACTTATTAGTTGAAAGACAGTTACACCTTTTCTAGAGGTCTGTATCTTCTGCTATCCAATTTATTTAAACTATTTGCTACAGTTTTCTTTTACTAATTAATAAATTGTAACTCATTTCAGGTTCAACATCTTACTATAAACACTGATCACAATTTTCTTGCTACCTACATAATTCCTAGCTACAGAAGAGGCTGATGCTCCTGCACCTCTACCAACTTCTGAAGAGATGTTTGTGGATGATGTTTTATCAAGGTACTAAGATGATACTATGTAAAAGAAAGTCCCCTCAGCCTGTCATTAACCCTATCTCTTCCACCCCCACTCTTACAAGATCCCAAAAGAAAAAGTAAAACAATCACACTCAAACATACACTTGCAAACGGAACTCGTTTCCCACTTTGGTAACATGTTAGCATGTATTTTTCTTTTCTGGTTTTTTGTTTGTTGGTTAGTTTGACTTTCTAATTGACAACTTGATCTTGTTTTACAAGCATACCTGGAATTATTTTCACAATCTTGTTTTCAATTTCAACCTTGCAACCAAGAGTATCCAGTTGTCCTAAAGACAACAAGTTCTTCTTCAGGCCCTCCAAAGATCGCACTCTCTGGATAGTACGAATTGTACCATCATACAACTTTAGCTTAATGATTCTTACACCAATGATCTTTAAGGCATGATCATTGCAACTGTATACAGATCTTCTGGCTCATAATGATAGAACCATTCCTTTCGAGAGTTCCTGTGAGAAGTAGCTCCCGCGTCAAAAAGTCATACACCAGCAAATCGTTTTTTTGCTTTTATTTGCTGTCATTGCCTCATAACGCAGGACATTATCATCATTTGAAGTGCTTGCCACATTTTCTTGAGGATTGGAATTTATCTTATTATGACAATCCTTCTTCATGTGACCTTTCTTGCCAGAGTTGCAACATTTTAAAATTTTCTTACTTTTTGAATTTTCCCTACCATGATTGTAGTTCTCACCAATAGAATCGAGGTGGGCCCATAACCTACATGTCCCAGCATCAAAACCTAACTTCGAATTGTTGTTGTTGACTTGTTAAAGTCAAAAAGAAAAGGAAGAAAATTGCACATGGACAACTGTCCATAGCTGACTATACTCATATGAGAGGCCTATAAATAGGCCTCCATAGATCAATTTTAAAATTATCCAAAATTTTTATTTTGCAGTTTAATCCCCACAATTTATAGAGTGTTTCTTCTATTCTTGAAAGAGTTAATGTTTCTCCTTATAAAGTAGAGAGAGGTTGTAACTCCTAAATTTTGTATAGTGAAGTTTCTTCTTTTTGTTTATAGTTTTTACTCTAATTTATTTGAGAGGTTTTCTATGTAAAATATGTTTCAATTTTTTCATTAATATTCCTTCAATCCTATTAGTTGCGAATATGCTCTAATTCGGTCAATTTTCACAACAAATGGTATCAAGGCCAGGTTAGAAAATCACTACAACTTTTTTGACACAATCCGTTCAAATTACGAGTGAAGTCGATGAATGGTAGAATAGTAACCAAGAAAGGTGGCAACTGTAGCAATTGGGCATCTTTATTATTCACAACTTAGTCATTGTAGCAGAGTCATCGCTATGGCAACTGAGTACTATTCACGTATATGGTACTATTTATACATATGGGTACTATTCACATAAAATAGTAAGAGCTAAGTTTTGTTTATAATTAGAAGCAATGACAGTAAAATTTAATATTGAGAAGTTCAATGGGAGTAATTTTTCATAGTGGAAGTTGAAGATGAAGGTTATCTTAAGAAAAGATAACTGCTTAGCAGCCATTAGCGAAAGGCCGACAACATTCTGCTATATTTGTGAATCAAAGATCGAGTCACGGGGTGATGAACTACGACGTCTCCTTCAAAACTTGTGACCTTGCCCTTGTTACGATTCTTTCCTCTTGATGAACCTATGATGACTAAAATAGAAGACTCATCAGAGGGAGTCTCTACCTCAAGACTCGTTAGAGAGAGTCTCAACCTCACGGAATAATTGAGATAAAATTTTGCTTCCCCTTTATTTCATAATCTTCAGCCTGTTATATAGTCTTACATGATATAATGAAATCCCAAAATAAGTTCCTACTGTATAGGAAATAAAGCAATCCTAATACAAAGAAATTACTAATACTTAAGGAAATGAGTTATAGAAACCAATCCTTTAATTTATGGATAAAAACTGAAATAAGTAAAAGAATCTATATCCTAAGAAGTCTGCCGCAAATCAACTATCTCTATTGTCCTAAGAATTTTGCCGCAAATCAACTCTCTCTAATATTTCTGGTCTTATGCCTCTGTCTGGGATAGTGCTAGCCTATAAAGACATCCACAACATCACTCCCCCTGGGGAAAGAGCTTGTCCTCAAGCTCAAAATCTGAATAAGCATGGCAAAACTAGTCAAGGTCGTCCCAAATGGTTTCGGAGGTAAATGTGCCCATTACACCAATATTTCCCAAGTGCCTCTATGCAATCTGGAGTGAAGGACAGTAGTTGGAGTGGGTATCACACGGCCTTCTACAACAGGTGAAAGGAATGGAACCTGAGTTGGAGGGTCACCTTTAAATGGTTTAAGAATAGAGACATGAAAGATATCATGAATTCGGCTTGTAGGAGGAAGCTCCAGCTGATATGCAACTTCACCGATGTGGCATAAAACTTTGTAGGGACCATAAAACTTAGGTGAGAGCTTATGATAAGGGGTGTTGGTAATGGAAAGACGTCGGTAGGGAAGAAGACGTAGCCAAACAAAATTGCCCACAACAAACTGAACTTCGCAATGACCCTTATCATAATACAGTTTCATATGAGACTGGGCCTGCTGAAGATGGTGACGAATATCTACAAGAAAAAAATCCCGTTCTAACAGTTCCTTATCCACCGCATCTACTTGAGAGGAGCTTAAATCATATGTCAACAATTTTGGTGGTTCCCTCCCATACACCATTTGGAAAGGATTAGTCCGTAAAGCAGAGTGGAAGGAGGTGTTGTAACAGTATTCAGCCCACGGAAGCCAGCCAACCCAACTTGTTGGTTTGTCACCCATAAAACATCGGAGATACATTTCAATAGTTCGATTAACAACCTCAGTTTGCCCATCCGTTTGAGAATGATAAGTAGAAGAGAAATTCAACTTAGTGCAGCTCAACCGAAATAATTCCCGCCAGAAGTTGTTAGTAAACACAGCATCACGGTCGCTAACAATGGATTTTGGTAATCCATGTAGGCGAAAAACATTGGAAAAAAAGCATGTACCACTGTAACAGAAGTATAAGGATGTGAAAGTTGTATGAAATGAGCAAATTTAGGAAAGCGATCAACTACTACGAATAAGACAGTCTTGCCTTTCACCTTGGGTAAACCATCCACAAAGTCCATCGAGATATCCAACCATATTTGAGATGGAAGAGCCAAGGGCTATAACAACCCAGCTGGGTGTAAATTGGAGGACTTTTGTTGTTGACAAGCTGTGCAAGATGCAACAAATTCTGTAATTGCAGCTTTCATGCCATACTAGTAGAATTCATTGCGAATACGATGTAGTGTTTTCTGTATGCCTTCGTAGGTGCTATCATGAATTGCAGCAATAATGGTAGGAATTAATGGAGAAGTTGGTGGAAGGAAAACCCGCTGATTGTAATGAGTGAGACCATTGGATACTGACCATTCGAAACTTAGCTCACCATCTTCCACTTGGCGTCGCAATTGACTAAGAGAGGCGGTGGTGTTAATTTTAGCTCGAATAGCTTCCAACATTGACATTATTGGGTGTGAAATAGCCATTAAGGTGGATTGATCTTCATCCCGGTGAGATAGTGCATCAACCACTAGATTTTGTTTCCTAACTTTATAGTCAACCCGAAAATCAAAACCAAGTAATTTGCTAAGCCAATGCTACAGTAGCGAGGTAGTAAGGCGTTGTTTAAGCAAATACTTTAAGCTATAATGATCAGTGCGTATTAGGAAGTGTCTTCCCCATAAATAAGGACGCCAATGAACCACCGCTTTGGCCAATCGGGTTAATTCCCTCTCATATGCAACCAATTTATGGTGTCTTGCTACCAATTTGTGGTTGAAAAAAGCAATGGGGCGGCCACCTTATTAAAGTACTGCCCCGATGCCAACACTTGAAACATCACATTCTATTATAAACTTTGCATCAAAATCGGGAAGTTGCAGAACAGGAGCCTGCAATAAGGCAGTTTTAAGTGTTTGAAAGGAAGTGGTAGTCTCTGAAGTCCAGTAAAAATTATTTCTTTTTAACAAACTTGTCAAAGGACTAGCAAGCTGTCCATAATCACGAATAAATTTTCTGTAGTATCCTACTAATTCAAGAAAAGCTCGCAAAGCCTTAATGGAAGTAGGTTGCGGCCAATCTAAGATGGCTGAAATCTTGGAAGTGTCAACTACAACACCAACAGCACTAATGACATGACCGAGATAGGCCACTTTCTCTTTACCAAGAAAACATTTCGATCTTTTAAGGAATAATTGGTGTGAGCGAAGTAACTAAAACACTATATGAACATGTTGCAAGTGTTCCTCCCATGTTTTGTTGTAAATCAAGATGTCGTCAAAGAAAACCAAAACAAACTTTCGTAAGTAAGGTTGGAATACCTCATTCATTAATGCTTAGAAAGTGGATGTGGCATTTGTTAGGCCAAATGGCATGACCAGAAATTCGAAGTGGCCATGATGGGTCCAAAAAGCTGTTTTCTCCACATCTTCAGCTACCATACGAACCTGAAAATATCCTGATCTCAAATATAATTTTGTGAAGTATCGAGCACCATGAAGTTCATCAAGTAACTCATCCACTATTGGAATCAAAAACTTATCTTTAATTGTTCTAGTATTAAGCTCCCGATAGTCAACACAAAAAAATCATGTGCCTTCCCATTTTTTAACAAGCAAAACTGGTGAGGAGAAAGGGGAACGACTCGGACGAATGACTCCTTGATGAAGCATTTCTTCACATTATTTCTCAATCTTGTTTTTCTGGAAATGAGGATACTGATATGGTCTAACTACCACAAATGTTGAACCAGGAAGCAAGAATATACGGTGATCGCATGAACAAATAGGAGGCAATCCCTTAGGTTCCTGAAACAAGTCAGTAAATTTTTCAAGAAGTTCTCGTAATCCTTCTGCTCATGCCTGATTCAAGAGTTGTAATCTCAGTCTATGGTAAGGTTGGAGCCCACGTAAGGTGATTTGTCTTTTGCCTAATTTGAAACACATAGTAAGTGTTGCAAAATTCCACCAAATAAGACCCAATGTCATCAACCAGCTTACTCCTAAAACCACGTCAAACCCATCTAATGGAATGACATATAAATCAACAACAAAATTTTCACCTGAGATGTTTATAGTCTCTTTACATGTGCCCATACTAGGGATCTTCTCTCCATTTGCAACTGCGACTTGTAACGCACAGTGGGAGTTCAAGGTTGCTCCCAGTTTTTGTGCTACAATTTTACTGATACAATTATGGGTACCACCGGAATCGATTAATACTGTGATAGGGCAACCTTTGATGTCAGCTAGTAACTGCATAGTTCAGGAATGTTGGAGACTGGTGATGGCATGTAGTGAGATGGTTGGTTCCCCAACTGTTGTACTCTCCATCTCGTTTTCATCTCCATCTTCTAATTCAAGCCAGAACAATTTTTTACATTGGTGACCGAATGTGTAGGGTTCGTCACAATTATAACAAAGTCCCTTTACCCTTCGATAAGCCAATTCAGCTCTAGATAGTTTTTTGACAAAAGGAGTGGATACACTTTCACCACTAAAAGCTAAGACAGCTGTCCGACCTGAACCTGTAGTTGGTTTGGTTTTAGCTTGAGTTGGCGCAGCAAGTCTGGAGTTGTTCCAGAAGTTGCGTCGGTTGCTACTGACTCTTGTTTGTTGCTTTTTTTTTCTCAAAGGCTCTTGCCAAATTCATGGCAGTAACCAAATTGGGTGGGTTCTGCATCTTTACATCCAAACGGATCCCCTCGGGTAACCCTGCAGTAAAGAAATTGACCTGTTGATTTGTACGAACTGATTCAGCACGGGCTAACAAGCTCTGAAATCGTTTATGATATTCTTCCACTGTTCCTTACTGCTTCAAGTTAATCAATTCTCCAAGAGGATTACCTTGTAGCAATGGCCCAAATCTCAGCTTGCAGTATTTTTTAAAGGAATTCCAGCCCAGACTTGTTTCCTCTTGTTCTAACTTGTAAACCCACAATTGTGCCTCCCCCACCATGTGAAACGTTGCGAGGCTAACCTTCTTTGTTTCAGATGTCTTTTTATTAAGAAAAAATTGTTCACAGTGATGGAGCCAGATTAGGGGGTCTTCTGAACCATCATACGTTGGAAAATCCAATTTGGCATACCTTGGCACCACTCCTCCAATTTGTCGCTGCTCTGTTCTTTCTTCGAACCCAGAAGCAATACTCATAGGCGCGGAACTGCTACTGGTCTAGATCTCTATTCCTTTTCCACTAGGTCTTCCCATGACTGACATGAATTCTTTCAGCTGCCGAGTTAAATCTTGAATCTGCGCCTCCACTTGAGCAACTCTTGTTGTATGCTATTCAGATGTCTCATGGATAAGGGCTTGCAATTCATTGGAATCCCCCATGTTAGACTCTGATACCAATTTGTTATATTCGTGAGTCAAGGATCAAGTCACGGGGCAATGAATTACGACGTCTCCTTAAAAACCTGTGACCTTGCCCTTGTTACGATTCTTTCCTCTTGATGAACCTATGGTGACTAAAATAGAAGACTCGTCAGAGGGAGTCTATACCTTAAGACTCGTTAGAGAGAGTCCCAACCTCACGGAATAATTGAGATAAATTTTTGCTTCCCCTTTATTTCACAATCTTAAGTCTGTTATATAGGCTTACATGATACAACGAAATCCCAAAATAAGTTCCTACTATATAGGAACTAAAGCAATCCTAATACAAAGAAATTACTAATACTTAAGGAAATTAGTTATAGAAACCAATCCTTTAATTTATGGATAAAAACTGAAATAAGTAAAAGAATTGTATCCTAAGAAGTCTGCCGTAAATCAACTCTCTCTATTATCCTAAGAATTCAGCCGCAAATCAACTCTCTTTAATATTTCTAGTCTTATGCCTTTGTCTGCAATAGTGCTGGCCCACAAAGGCATCCACAATACATTCATAGATGTTAATAAGTAGAATGAGATGGACAGAAATGCTATCGCAAATCTTCATTTGGTATTAGCAAATAGGGTGTTGTCAAGCATAGAGAAGAAGAAGACAACAAAAGAAATTTGAGATCATCTCACTAAGGCTAAGTCAATCTATAACAAGATTTTTCTTAAGAGAAAATTGGACACTCTTCAGATGTCCAAATCTACTTCAGTGACAAAGCATGTAAATACCTCGAATACTCTAATTTTCCAACTCTAATCATTGGGTCATAAAATAGAGTCTCAAGAACGTGCTGAACTTTTACTTCAAAGTTTACTAGATTCGTATAATCAACTCATAATCAATTTAGCAAATAATGTCAGGGGGGACTACCTAGTCTTTGATGATTTTGCAACCACTATTTTTCAAGAAGAAAACCAATGCAAGAACAAGGAAACCAAGTCGGCAACAACAAAGAACTTGTAACCTCACTTGCAGATAGTGGAAGTATTTCATGCATTGTTATTGAATATTTCTCTTGCCCTTGGCTTTTTATGGGAGAGGAGAATTTTTGACGATTGGTTCCTTTCAAAATTGTTTTATTGAATGTTTTGACAGTAATTGCACTTGTGCTATTTGATTATAGATGGTTCTATTACATACTTCAAGCAATGTAATATTATGAATGAGAAAAGAAAAAAAAGGCATAACTAGGTTGTTTTACAGCTGCAGCAAAATGAGAATCTTGATATTGGAGTTACAGGCAAAACTATTTTGCGAAATTTGGGTAAAAGATGCAGATCTTTGTAATTTACACTTTTTGTAATATGCATCTCTATGTTTCAAAATTATTAAAAAAGAGTCTTATGGTATTAAAAATGATGTTTTAATGAATTTATGTTAAATTATTTTAATATAATTTGTCATTTGTGTCAGGTCAAAATAGTAATACAGACTCACATGTTTAGTATTTTTAATATCACAAGGCATTCTTCTAATAATTTTAAAACATAATGGTGCATTTTGTAAAAGTGGAAATTACAGAAACTAGAGAAAATTTCAAGCTTTTCTTTACATGGGACCCTCACTTGAAAATTCCATGAGCATGCAAGGTGTGATAAATTGAGTTGCCTTTGTGTACGTGGTGACCACATGCAGGAACATGATACATTGAGCTGCCTTGTGCAAGTAGTCCAATGAGGAATGTTGGTGCAGCTTTCTTGTCAACTTACGTGGTTAGTGAGGCTAATGTGCAGAGTAAGATGTTTGATTTTGACTGAATCACGTCAATTGTGCAAATCTTTAGTGCATAGTAGCGATGGAAAGGAAAGCTCAGAGCAGCTCAGGCACACCAAAACTGATTTGACAAAAAGACCATGACAGTATCCTAAGCATATAGATCATAAAAATGAAGGATTGATGTCGTTCTTCAGCCATTTGATTATCAATTTTACACATTCAAAAGATTTATCATTTATTTGAATCTTGTGGACTTGGTCCTGTAGTGTTCTCGTCGGAGAATGATACAAGCAGCAAGTGGGTTTTTTTTTTCTAATCGAGTCAACTGAATGTACCATTTGCTCTACCAACCGAACAACGACGTCACTTCATTTGACATTGATATTTATATTAGAATCGATTCAAATTGCTGGCGGAAAATTCATTTCCTGGAAATTCCATTGAAAATATGTGGCATAGAGCATACTTGATTTTTCTATGTTCTCATGTTTAGAAGTTGACTTGTCAATTCTAATCTCAAGTCTCAATTTTGGCTTGATCGTTAGAAGAAAAGCTGAAAGTTCCACCAGCCCTTCCGTGTTCACATCTGAGGACCTAATTTCTTTTTGGATCCATTCAAGTTGGTTGCACATTGAAGCTGATTATTAATTGACACTTGAATGTTCAACAACCCTACGGTACTTTGTCAGCAAATTAACCATTACCGCTACTTAGAAAGAGAAAATGATGAAAGTTCTTAGAGTTGATGTGGATTAACTCCCCCTGTTAGATGTGCTTAACTGATCCCTAGAAGCTAGCTTAAGAGAAGAAGGAGGTTTGCATACTATTATAAATTGTTTAATACTCTTATAATTGTCTGATCTGGAATTCCTGCCACCCCACTTTTTAATCTCCTGAAATTTTTAAGGATAGGAAGTTGGACTTGAATGAAAGGCCAGTACTACTTGCTCAGTTCCTTCCTGGACGGGATCTGTCACACTCACGTGCGAAAAGCATCATAAACGAGATAAACCCATTACTCAATGATCTAAAATTCACAATTGTAAAACTTCAGAGACCAGTGGTGTTAGGGTAAGTCTGTGAATGCTTTTCATGAAGCTGGTGAAAAAAACAGAAAGTAGTTAAATCAATTACCAAAGACTTGCTAGGAAGCACCCATGTACTCAAAGAGTTGAACTTAAATCAATTAACAAAGACTTGCTAGGAAGCATCCATGCACTCAAAGAGTTGAACTTTCCTAGTTGAAGATTTTCTTGTTAAATTCCTCAGACATCCGTATTTCCTACAAGTACCAAAATCCCTTCTCGTACTCGATAAACCATCGTCGTCAAGATATTTGCTTTCTACATTCCTTGTGTTTAGCTTCTGAAACCCAAGATGCATCACAATATTGTTCCAGTGGTCACTGGAGAGAATGAAAGCAAAAGGTTAAAGCATGAGATAGTTGAGTGCAGGAAGATCGAAGGCACGGTTGTTTTGATGAAAAAGAATATTTTGGAGTTAACCGATCCCAAAGCTTTTGTTACTGATGGTTTTGATGAGTTGCTCGGCCACACAGTCACTGTGCAACTTATCAGTGCTGTTCATATTGATCCTGGTGAGAAGATTTTCTACTTACTGTTTCACTAAGAAGTTGAAATCTTATCGTTCTTTTCTAACTTGTATTGTTCAAAGTTCAAACCCTCATTCTGCTATGAAATTGTACCTCAAATTTACCCTTTTCCTCATCTGGATTTTTCTCTAACTAATAAAAAGGCGGAGTTTGAAGAATTTCCAGCTGTAAGTGTTGAAGATAAGTACAGGGTAGCATGTCATATAACTTGATCTGATAATTATTTGAAAAAACTAGTTCGAAGTGTTCATGACAATAGTTTTGTCATCACTTGTCCAGAAAATGAGTTTCAGGGGAGATTAGGACAGCCAGCTACTTTGGAGTGGAAGACTCTAACTACTCCCCTAACAGCAAGTGAAGTAAGTTACAAAATAACGTTTGATTGGGATAACAAGATTGGAGTTCCTGGGGCGTTCTTGATCAGAAATAACCATCATAGTGAGTTCTACCTCAAAACTGTCACACTCGAAGATGTTCCTGGAGAAGGTCGTATTTACTTTGTTTGCAATTCCTGGGTTTACCCTACCAAGTACTACAAGAAAGATCGAATCTTTTTCAGCAACAAGGCAAGTACATGAAAGGCTGTTAGAAAAATGGTCGATTCTGATTTGTTTAACACATCATATGCTTTTGTTGTCCGGCTGCCAATCCGTTTTTGTTCTGCCAGAGCTAAACTGATGCAAAGCTTTTGTGTGATGTGCTAAAGTTTATGATAATAGTGCAGGCATATCTTCCTAATCAAACACCTCCGCCGTTGCGGAAGTACAGAGAACAAGAGCTAGAGAGCTTAAGAGGGGAAGGAAATGGACAGCTCGAGGAAGCAGACAGGGTCTATGACTATGCTTGCTACAATGATTTGGGAGAACCTGATAAGGGTCCAAAACATGTCCGCCCTATTCTTGGAGGGTCTATTGAGTACCCATATCCTCGGAGAATCAGAACAGGCCGGCCAAGTTTAGAGTCAGGTTAGGCACATAGATTCCATTTTTATGGTTAATGACATCAATTTCTGTTCAAAAGATAAGAATATCTGTTAAATACTAAAAATAAGTGTTAACAAAAAGCTCATTGCTGACTCATGATTAATAAGAGGAAAAATACATCTCAAGAAGAGAATGCATCTATACTGTTAATATTCATGATGATCAGACACAGAGATATTGTATATTATACTGCTGGAAAGAACTTTAGCCAAATATAGACAGGGGCCTTTCGGTTCTTCTAGATGGTTTGTTGAGTTTATATTATTATCTTTAGCAGATCCTAAAGTTGAGAGCAGGCTGCCACTTCCAATGAGCATAAACATTTATGTTCCAAGGGATGAGCAATTTCATCACCTGAAGAAATCGGATTTCATCGTTGATACGCTGAAATCTATAGCTCAGTTGATTGGACCAGAGCTACCATCCCTGTTCGGAAAGGAGTTTCACTGCTTTGAAGATGTGCTAGCACTCTACGAAGAAGGAATTAAACTATCTCAAAGCTCTCTCCTTGATGATATTAAGAACAGGATTCCTCTGAAGATCAAGGACAAGCCATTCAAGTTTCCAATTCCTCAAGTCATCCAAGGTACTGAGGAATTTCTCACGTCAATGCTCTAAACATTTTGAGAAGTTTTGACATTCAGTCCACTAAGTTTTATCTTCCACCTAATGAAGCATTTCTAACCATGCAGAGGACAAGTCTGCATGGATGACTGATGAAGAATTTGCCAGAGAAATGATAGCTGGTGTAAATCCTGTCACAATTTGTCGAGTTAAGGTAACTGAAGCTCCTAAAAAGATTTCCTTTCAAATGCTTTTCCGGATAAACCAAAAATCAGATGAAAAATTGAGCCTTTTAAGGTTTCTATTTTGACTAAAGAGCCTTTTAAAGTTTTTGAAATTGAAAAGTTTTTTCTTTGTCACCTTCATTTTTATTTGCATTTGTAGGGACCTGAAAACGTGCTTGTTATGGCTACTGACATGGTTGCAGGAATTCCCTCCAAGAAGCAGACTGGACCATAGACTATATGGAGATCAGAAGAGTTCAATAACCAAAGAGCATTTGGAGATTAGCCTGGATGGATTGAGCGTAGATAAGGTAAATCCAATATTATGTCCTCATGTTCCATCTAATCCATATGAATTTAGTCAGAAGCATAAGCAATTATTAAATGAAAAATCCTCTTTGGCAAGCAGGCAATTGAAGAGAACAAGCTGTTCATATTAGACCATCATGACACACTGATGCCATACCTAAGAAGGATAAATGAAACATCCACCAAGGTTTATGCATCCAGAACAATTCTTTTCTTGAAAGATGATGGGACTTTAAAGCCTGCTGCAATTGAGTTGAGCCTGCCACATCCCGAGGGAGACCAATTTGGATCCATTAGCAAGGTATACACACCATCTGAACATGGCATTGAAGGCTCCTTTTGGAAAATGGCTAAAGCTTACGTGGCTGTAAATGACTCTGGATTTCACCAACTTATTAGTCACTGGTAAGAATTTGAAGCTCATCGAAACCAATCTCTTGTATGCATATCAATGCAGCCTTTAATTTGATCATGGTTGCTACCTGTCTCCAACTCTGTCATAGGTTGAGCACTCATGCAGTGATTGAACCATTTATTATTGCAACAAATAGGCAGCTAAGTGTTCTTCATCCAGTTTATAAGCTTTTGCAACCTCACTTCCGCGATACTCTCTACATCAATGCACTTGCTAGGCAGATCCTCATTAATGCTGGTGGAGTGCTGGAGTTGACTGTTTTCCCTGGAAGATATTCCATGGAAATGTCATCTAAGGCTTACAGACACTGGAAGTTCACTGAGCAAGCTCTTCCTGAAAACCTCAAGAATAGGTAGATCTTAGTCATTTTTGTTTGAAACAACAGAAAAGATTATTAGTATTGAAAATATATTTAGCAGCAATCTTTGTTGATAAACCTGATTACTAGGACTTTTCTACTTTAATATTAAATAAATGTATTGTTCAAACTAAATTTGACTTGACAGAAATTGGTAAATATTGTCAACAATGGTCATACTCCAGTTTATGTGCTTCTCATTAAGTTGTTTTGTTCAGAGGCATGGCAGTCGAAGATAAGGATTCCACGCATGGTCTTCGCCTACTGATAGAAGACTATCCCTTTGCTGTTGATGGGCTTGAGATATGGTCAGCAATCAAAGAGTGGGTCAAGGATTACTGCTCCTTCTACTACCAGTCTGATAAGACAATACAAAATGACAGTGAACTGCAATCCTGGTGGAAGGAAGTTCGAGAAGAAGGTCATGGTGATAAGAGAGATGAACCATGGTGGCCAAAGATGCAAACGTGTGATGAGCTAATTGAAGCATGCACAATCATTATATGGTTAGCTTCGGCTTTCCATGCTGCCATCAACTTTGGACAGTATCCTTATGGAGGCTACTTACCTAACCGCCCCAGCATAACTCACAGATTGATGCCTGAAGAGGGCTCCGCTGAATATGAGGAGTTGGAATCGAACTTTGAAAAGGCTTTCTTTAAAACCGTCACTGCTAGGCCTCAGGCCCTTCTTGGCATTTCTCTCGTGGAAATTTTGTCAAGGCATTCCTCTGATGAGGTGTATCTTGGGCAAAGAGACACTCCCGAATGGACTTCTGATGCAGAACCATTAAAAGCGTTTGAGAAGTTCAGCAAGAACCTGGCTGAAATTGAGGACAGAATCATGGAAAGGAACAAAGATGAGGGATTGAAGAACAGGGTTGGCCCTGTCAACATGCCATACACTTTGCTCATTCCATCCAGTGAAGTTGGACTTACTGGAAAGGGAATCCCCAACAGTGTCTCCATATAAGTAATAAATAATAGGTGCACCGGAAACAATAAGAGTTGTAGCTAGAAAGGGTTAAGATAATAAAGCACCTTATGCTTATCTTTATCTTGAATTTTCTTCTTGTCCAGAATTTCCCTGTATTGAGTGTAAATTCCTTAGGAAAGGGGCAGCACAAAGTGACCCATAGTAACATGTCACGTAGTAACATTTAAAATTAACAATATCTAAAACTCTACATTGGATGTCTCAAGTTAATGTCCCTCCTCTTCAAATTCCTCCTCTCACTGCTCTTCTTATGCCTTAATCTCCATGTGGTTTATGCTTAAGCCTTCTCCCATCACCTTAATACTTGGTCAATCTCATTTCACCATTTTGTAGACCACCATCAATATTACACATACTAAAAAGTTGCCTACAAATGACTTATGCATGACCTGCTTAATAAGCTGAGAGGTAACAAGGGTACCAGGCAACAATAATAAGGAAATGAGCATAGGATATAAGGAGATAATTTATGCCGCATATGTCAATTCCACTATTAAAGATCTATCAAAGTTTCCTTAGTTAAAAGAGAATCATGCTAGTTTGATAAATTTTTGGTCTTTTATAGGTGTGATGGAGTAAGCCAAAGTTGAATATCATGACAAGGCTTTAGACATTCAATAGAGGATTATGTGATGTTCCAAGATAAATTAGAACACTTTTTAATGATTAGCTGGCTAAAAATCAAAGCAAGTAGGTCAACATATAACAAAAAATCCATTACCAATATTCTGTATACTAGAGTTAATATGATAGGAATAAAGGAGGTATTTGAGTGTAAAGTAGAGAGCTTAAAGGTACCTGTGATGATCCTTTATCAAATGATGAGGATTAATGAGTTAAAAAGACCATAAAAGGTGATAAAAAGAAGTGATTTGATGTTTTATGAATTCTATGGATATAAAAACCATGATTTGGAACAATTCGGTAAATTAAGAAGGGACATTTAGAGAATAATGAATTTTAGAGTAATTAGAATAGAGAAGAATTCAATAGAATCACAAGGTATCTTTGTGACAGTGAATACAAATTGAAGTCTGTAGTAATTTGATTCACACCTACAACTAAATTAACCATTCCTCTAATATTCATAAGGTACCAGTTCGGTAAAAAGAGTTTAATAGCCATCAAATGCTATGGAGCTACGAATCCAAAACAAATGTAGTAATTTGTTTTGGAGACTCAAATAAGGTGGTGTCCCACGTCATAGGAAAGAATATGAGCAATCAATAGCCAATTCTTTACAATGGATCATAAGAATGGTTGGAAATAGTTACTTGTACTAGTGGAAGCTCATCTCCATCATTCTTTCCCTCTTTGAAAGGATTTATCCTTAATCACCTACATTATACAAAGATAAATCAACATCATTAGAAGTAGCACTCATATTACTATAGTTGATTGGACAATCTACTTTGTAATCATCATTATTAATCTTCTCTTATATTTGAAATTGTCCCTCTTCTTTGGACTGAAACTTAGACTTTCTTTATACATAAAACATATGACCCCGTCCTTATTCTTATGAACTTAAACCCAATCTTTCAGTTTAAAAATAACCTTTATGTGTTCCTTATTGGCTTGCCTTGCATATTGCTCATTCCTTTTCTTTATGTTGGTATAAATTTTGACATGTAAATATATAACAAAATTTGTCTTATGCTTACTATCTATATCTACATGTTTGATAGTAGGAAAAGGTAAGGTATCTAAAAAAATTAAAGGATTAAAGTTATACACAACTTTAAAAAGACAATAAGAGATAGTAAAATGAACTGACCTATACTATGAAAACTAAATATGTGAGAAACATTTCTATTGTTTTAAGTTCTTTTGATAGGACATGAAATAGTAGTAAGTATCCTATCAACTATTTTAGTTTGTCCATTAATTTGAGGATGTCCAATAGTAGAAAATAAGAGTTTAGTTCCTGATTTATCCTGCAAAGTATGTCAAAAATGATTTAAGAACTTAACATCTATATTACTTACTATTGTTCTAGGTAATCTAAGCAAAGGTACTATTTTATGAAAGAACAAATTAGCAATATATGTTGCATCATGATTTAAGAATAAGCAATGAAGTGCACTATCTTATTAAACCTATCAAAATTAAAAAAGTGCTACTCACACCTCTTAAATAAGGTAAACCATATGCTATTTCTTTTGAAAATAGATCACAAATTCCTATAACAAAGAAATAACCACACTAAGTTAAGAAGTGTTCAGATTATTAGTTGAAACATTAGCATCCGTATCCAAAAGTACAAGTAGTTGCTATCTTACTAACATAGCACTCTTAATTGTACTACTACTAGAAAAGTCACAAGCTCTGTTTCTTTTCTCTTTATTTTGTATTCTAAGTTTTTTTCCTCAATGTGAACCACTTTTCTCTTTTCAATTTTCTACACACATTTACTTTTTTTATTAATCTTTTCTTTTTCTTAAATGCTAACTTGCTTTTTGCTTATCTTACACTATTTTTTCGGTTTTGGAGAAGATTAAGGAAAGAGACGATTTTTGATCTTTGAAATTTTAATGAGTTTTTGATTTAGATAGCTTAAGAATGTTATGGGTTTGTGATTTCTAAAGTCAATTTTGGAGATTGCATGGTTTAAATTATTCAATTTTGGATGGTTATTAATTAGAGATTTTTGTCATGAATTAGGGAATTTAAGTGAGGCAATGGAGAAATTGATGCTTTGGACAAGTTACAAGCTTGGAAATGAGGTGGGTACCATGTTTATATTTTGATTTATAAGCTAATTATAAGTTTTCAAAAAATCAAGAATAGAAATGTTTTGCAAATTCATTGTTTACGTTTTCGAAAAATCATGAAGGAGATAAATCTTTTCAATTTCATTGTTAATGATTCGATAAATTGCTGCAATTGCAAAATGCATTGTCTTTGCATAATTTGAGAAATGCCTATAATTGATTATTTCATTGTTTTTGAATGAATGTGAAATTGCCATGTGAATTTGGATGATGAATGTGCAATGTGAATGGAAATATGTT
>JAOTIZ010000003.1:25013177-25026123 GCA_027123425.1 Erythroxylum panamense | reverse complement strand
GGATAACCTGGCAGATTTTATGACAAAAGCAATCAATGGTGACAAGTTTATGTGGTGTCGATCCTCGTGTGGCCTGACAGAGACGTAAGCAACAAGAAGCGGCAAGGTAGAAAGAATAGTGTAAAAATCTGATTGGCACTCAATCAAATCTTCAAGTGGGAGAATTGTCAACCTTGGTGGGCAAGGTGGCTGTCAATAATGGACAACTATGGCAGCCACCAAATTTCAAAGTTGGCAGCTACCAACTTTGTAAGTTGGTGGGAATGGTTGCTTCTCCTGCTTATCAAAAGGCAGGAGCAGCATGAAGAAGAAAAAAAAGCAGAGAGAAGAGAGAAAAATAGAGAGAAGTGAGGTGAGAGAGAAAAAGAGAGGCAAAAATATTCTGTATATTTTTTGTGGGTCTAGTTTCTCCTTGTAATTCTTCAGTTTTTCCAATAGTAAAAGTCTTCTATTCTTGCCCGTAGTTTTTACCCTAATTGGGAGTTTTTCACGTAAACTCTGTGTGTTCTTTACTATTCATCTCAGTCCTATTTAGCTGCGAACCTGCTCTAATCCGGTCGATTTTTTACAACAGTTACTACCAAGTCTAAACACTTAATGGTGATCTGCAACTGACAGAAATTGGAAGGCTAATCATCAGAAAAATGTTCATTTATGTCGTTGCTGAAAAGTTGCATTCATATTGATGTAGAGTTTGGTGGTGGATGCAATCCACATTCTGATGTCAGACTTTTGACTCTTTGTGTCAATAAAGAAGTAGTTGAAAGTTCAGCTTTGTGTGTGGGACGATTCCTCACCCATTCGTTGAGCCAATCCTTCTCGTCTTTCCTATGCCGGGTCGAGTCTTGTAAACCGTGGCAATCTTTAAATTCTAATCTCAAAGTCTACGTTACTTAAGAAGTTACATTACAACAGTTTACTCAGCTGTGTATGTGCTCTTTGATATAATTAAGTTGCCAAGAATAGCTGCTCTAATAAAAGAGATTAATTCTTGAGTATTTATAATAATAATTATTATTTTGAAATGCTACGAAGTTATCTTCAGCATTGTTCCTGCCCCTTTGAACTCCTCTTAAGAGATGATAGGGGAATGTTAATCATCCCTTCAAAATGTTACTGTTATTATCAAACTAAGCATCCTCAATATGCTCAATGTTTTAGTAAAAAAGAAATGCTACAAATTACAGACAAAGATACAATTGTATCAGAAGTACTGCCACAACTTGCGCCAACTTGCCCTTGGCTCAGTGGAGGAAATACAGGCAGGGAGGGGAAAGAGGAAAATTTGGCACAAAAAGTCCAATCAAATTGAACAAAAACAAAACAAAAGAAACGAACTTGTACACTGATAGGAGTGGCAAAACTTGCCTTAGGAACAAGCTTATATAGTCTAGCTCAACTCATTCTTCTTGACACTATTATACAATGCTACAGCACATCTACCAAGCCAGAAACTGGGTATTGTACAACACATACATATCTGCCAAATCACGCTTTTGAACTAAGCTGTTATTCCCCTATGTTAAGTAAGGGCTTCCAGAGTACAAAATTGAGCTCAGAATAATAATGCACTGATCAATGAGAGAAGAAGAGGAGACAGTGGTAGGACTAAATTGAATGTACAAACTAGCGAAGTACATACCACAGCTACTTCCATTCATTCCCCCAACGAGATGACAACAAAAACATCATCAATTGACCACTTCCTTATTACTGACTTCTCCGGGGGATTAATTATGGCACGATCTGCACTTGCTAGTCGGTATCCAAATACAATTTCTTGTCTTTGCCGGCCTCTAACCATTATGTCATAAAAACAAAGCTCTTCCTGGTCAAAGAGATAGAATTCTGCTGGTTTAATACACATTTCATTCCCCTGCACTCAGAAACACTAAACTAAATCATGCATGCATAAGAACATATCTTCATCAATAATAATTCCAGTAATTTAAAGCATTCCGCACAGAAAATATCAAAACTATATAGCACACATCTTAGGTTGTAATTATACATTTCCCCATATTTTCATCCAAATTCCATATTTATCTTAAATATTTTCCATAAAGAGAATGGGAATCCTACATTTGAATACTGTTTTCCCTACAGACCCAATTGAAATAACACCAATATTCTATTTCATCAGGCATATTCCTAGTTTGCATATACCGTATGTGACTGACAAACCAAATTGTAGAACATAATTTTGATAGCCAAATTTGAAACCTCTTCTGATCAATCTAAGCGTTCATTTAGTTATCAGTGTAAGTCAAACAACTCATTTGCCCTGTATTATGGTATTAAACTATCTTCAAAGAGGCTAGGCAATGAAATTTTAGGCAGACCCACTTAGGACAAAGAAATCCATTCAGTCAACACAAGCATTCTATCGTGGTATATGCTTTCATCAATAGAAAATATAATTCAACTAAAAGACAAATTCAACTACGATGGAAACCAGTAACTACGATGAAGTTTGGAATGGGATAAAGCATTAAGGTTACCTGCTCAGCAAAGAGTTCCTCAAGAACCCGATTTATTTGCTTATCTTCAGCCACCATTGCCAGTGCCATACTAACCAATTCATTTGATAAAACATAGTCACTAATCCTGGATACAGAAACAAGGTTTCTAGTCCTAGAATCCAGGATTTCACTAATTATAATTGATTTGTCAGAAGCGTGTTGCATTTCACGGATCCAAGAGCTGTGAGAGAACCCTGAAAGCCGTAAAGGACATGACCTCATATCTTGGGAAGGAAGTCGCTTTGACTGCAACCATGGAGCAGCTTTAATTATTACACACTCGAGCACATATAAAATCACACAACTACTTTGGATATTCAAAATTTAATCTATGAGTAACCAAGTAATAGCACATAAACACAGTACAGATGCTTCTGAAAGTCTAGAATCAGGTTTTACAGCCAAAGAAAGAAGAATGGCAAAGCATGTGAAGCACTCTTTTAGATGCTCAAACAGGACACACACTATCCATTATAGCTTTATCTCGTTTGTACCTGTATATCCCGAATAAGGAGAAGAGTAGCAAGAGATCTTGAGTCTGAATGCACAACTGAGTCCTCTAATGATTCATCCGCAAGAATTAGGATCTGTCCTCTAAGACTTAGTAATCAGTCCGGAATTGAGCTTACATAAGAAAACATTAAAAGTGGTATTGATTTGAACAAAAAGAATAACCTTAGATGAGATTCACATCACATGATCTAATTACAGAAAAAGTTTCAAATGACCCCCGCATTGGTCAAATTGGGGGTACTATGTCATTTACAAATGCAAAGGTATTAAAAGCATTTACAAATGCAAAGGCATTACAAGCATCTAGTATTCTGTTGTTCTGGGTTGTTAGTTCTCAATGCCCATTGTCCATTCTCTTATTTTTACATATATTGATAATTGCAGTCCCCTTAGGCTTATTCATACTGGTAAAATAGAGAAGTTCAATCTCATCTTAAACAGGGTGATCTATCCAGACCTATTACATTAAACTTTATCATTACATCTTCTAGCAGATACCAAATAAGCCTGTAACTGTTAGAACTCTAGACTTATAATACTGGAGTTCCTCTATATTATTACTATATATCCGTAAAATACCTATCACTACCGAATGGTAGTGCCTAACCAGAGCAGATGCTCCTCACTAACCAGAGCTGGATAAGCTCCTCAGAAGGTGAATCCTTCTGTCACACTCTTCTCGTATATTTTTCCTCCCCCTCTCTCCCATCTCTGCCTACCCCTTTATACCCCCTCCTCTCTAGTTACATTCTGTTACGCCTAACTAATTAGCCACCTCAGCCTAACTAACTGCTCTCTCTTTCTTTCTCCCGAAGAATCCTAACATTGCCACCTCCTTGAAGAGCAGCCTTGTCCTCAAGGCTGAAGTGAGGGAAAAGACTCCAGTCCACGCATGCATCCTCCCCTGTAGCTTGTGCCACTTGATGGCCCTTCCTTAGTTTCTGCTTCCAATGCTATGATTTCTCCATTTGCATCCAAGGTTTCATTGTCATCCAATATCAACAATCGCAGCTGTTTTTCAGTGCACTGGTGAAGAGGATGGAACCGCTCACCGCATCGGAAACACAGGCCTTTGGCCTTTCGGTCCATGAGTTCTTGGTACGACAGATGGCGCACCCCTCTGTTCCTCTCCGCCGGTCCCCTCTTGTCACCTTCGGGTCTCCTGGTAGGAGTCGCCGTGGGTGAGACGGCCATCCCATGCTGCGCCTGGAACTCAGATGGAGCCCTAGAGAAATCGCGACCTCTCCCAGATCCGGCGCCGCTCTCAAATCATTCCCGACCCGTCGGGTCTGGAGGCTCCGGGTCTCGCTGGGTCGGGTTGACCTGGAAGTTACCCCTAAAAGGGCTCCTTCGATGTGAAGACCACCCGTGCATTCGAAGCCCTACTCCATCGACTTTCCCAAGCTCACCATTCACCTCCTCCTCCATCACCCTAGCTATCTTCATCAGTTGATACCTATTGACTGGTCCGAAAGTACGTACCCTTCTCTGAATATCAGCTCTCATTCCACTCATGAAATACACCATGAACAGTTCCTCGGGTAATCGTCCTACTTGCGACGAGATAAATTCGAAAGCCTCGATATACTCCTCCACCGACTCCGTTTGCTTCAAGTCCGACAACTCCTCAAAAGGGTTATCAAACCTCCGGCCTCCATAATGATCGATAAGGACTCGCTTAAACCCCTCTTAGTTCAACTCTTCCTCTGTCTCCCGCAACAGGTTGAACCAATGGATGGTGTTACCTTCCATGCTCAGAAGAGTTAGCTTCATCTTAATCGGGAACGAAGTATTATGAACTTCAAAATATACTTCAGCTCTCGTGATCCACCCTACAGGGTCTGACCCATCAAACATGGGTAGCTCCACCTTCCGGACTGACATCCTATATTCTTCCATGGTATCATCGGAGTGTTCCACCGGGTGGGCTTGCCCAGTGCCTGAGTTCCTTACTCCACCAACAGATGGCCCCCTTCCTGACACATCTCCACTCCCCTGTCCTTCCTCTGGCCTCTTACCCAACATTTTACTCATCTCCGACAGCAAAGAGCGTTGCATTTCGCCCATCGCCATTCGCATGGAGGACTGAATTTCTTCTACCCTAGCCTCCAAGTTAGCCATACGAGCTTCCAATACTTCTACTCGATCGGACATCTTGGGTGGCATCAAGGTCAGTTGCTCTAACTTCTCTAGCCTTCGAAAACAAATGGATCTTCTCCCCCACTATTAGTATCCGGCAGGTCGGACCAATGATAGAACTCTAGTCTTAGAGTACTAGAGTTTTACTGGATTATTGATATATATCGGTAATATATTGGAGTCATTACAGTATATCAGTGCGTAATAACTCACTACCCAGAGCAGAAATACTCCTCAGAAGGTGATAGTATCCTTCTGTCACTCTTCTTCACTATATTTTTTCTGCCTGCCTCTCCCTTCTCTGCCTACCCCTTTATAACCCCTCCTCTCTAGGTACATTCTGTTACACCTAACTAATTAGCCACCTCAACCTAACTAACTGCCCTCCTGCCCACTGTTCTTTCTTCTAGAATGACTCTCTCTCTCTCTCTCCCGAAGAATCCTAACAATAATAGATGATGATGATGGTACTGCACTGTTTCTCTTTCTTCTACTGTGAGGATCCGTTTAGTAATTAAGATGAAAAGGTGGGAATAGATTTGCAAATTAATACTTTTTTTTAAACCAAAAGGAGAAAGAAAACAAGGGCACTAAGCAACCATCCGAGGGAAAGAAATCCCAGCTATATCCTCTAAGAGGATACTAGAACAGCCTAGAGGAGGTGATTGAAGAAAAAAGACTCCAATTGCAAAAGAATTGGTATAGTTGGCTAGCCAATCCGCAAGTCTGTTGTCTTCCCAAAAAATATGACGAATCTTGACGATCCAATATCGAGCGAGCAAATTTCAAATCCTCATCGCCAGAAAGCTGCGTTCTAACCGCCTAATCCCTGACGATGAAAGGATGTTGATGACAACCAATGAATCGACTTCTAATTCAACACACCCAACACACCTGTACCCAAGGTTCTAAGCAAAAATTAATCCAGAAAACACACCCCATAACTCTGCACAAATAGAAGTACAAAGACCTACATAATAAGTAAAACCTCCTAACCAAATCCCAGAGCTATCACGGAGAATACCACCAACTGAAGCACGAGAAGAGGAAGATTTATAAACCCCATCAGTATTCAACTTAACCCAACCTAGGGGAGGGCTAACCCAACCTATCAACTTCTACACCCGAGAGCTTGACATTATTGAAGCACGTCCAACCAAGTCCTTAGCTTTATAAATCCAAGACACCTAATCAAGAACAATTAATGGGGGGTTGGTCGGCCATAAGAATTGACTATTAAAGATGCTTTTATTATGCCAAAACCAAAAAAATCAACGCGAAGTGTTGAAAATAACTAGCCACTCAAAGCCATGCACTTCATGTTTATTTTACAAATTACTATTTAGCTAATCTAGTCTGCTCATATTAAAGAAACTATCACTGACTATTTTCGTAGGAAACGCCAACCAAAAGTTGCGAGCTATTGAACAATCCTTTACTAAATGAAGATTCGTCTCGCTATCTTTGCACCTTGGGCAAGAGGCATCTATAGTCAAGTGTCTAACGCATCTCTGATGGTTAGATAAAAGACTTCCCCTCGAAAGAAGCCAGAGAAAGGATCGGATTCTTTGAAGTCCTTCCCATTACCATATTAAATTCCAATACCTGTTATCCACACGAGAATTGGCTATATCAATTAAATCATACACAGAAGCCATGATAAAAGCATCATTCTTAGAAGCTCCCTATACTATTCGGTCATGTCCATGATCATGATTGGGGGGAAGGATACCAACAATGGCCAAGCACACTGATACAAGATATAAGTCCTAAATCATGTCCCATTTTCATCCTTCCCTGTCGTTCACAAAATTCTACACTAGAAGGTTGATGATATCCTCGGTAACAATTGAGGTGGCAAGTGCAATGAAAGGTCCCAAATCATGAACCCAAGCATCCACCCAATACTTAGTTATCATTTCCAACTATCCATTTAATTCCATTTAAGACATAATGCCACACATAAGCAATGCTTCTCCAAACCATCGATCCCCTGTTTGAGTCAAGAGTAAGAGGCAAATTATTCATATCAAACTTGTGCTTGGCTTTAATAACCTGAACCCATAAATCATCATGTTTAGTAATAAAAAACCAACCATGTCTTGTAAGAAGGGCATCATTATTCGCACGAATTTTTTTGAGTTCAAGACCAGCTAGTTTGTTAGGTTTACAGATGTCATTCCAACTAACCAAGCTAGATTTCCTTTGATCAGTATTGGAACCCCATAAGAAAGAACGCACTATCTTCTCCAAATCATCATACAGTTGCCGAGGGAGTCGAACCATTTGCCTGGTATAAATAGGCAACGCTGAAAGTACTAATTAAATTAAAGTTACTCTGCCTGCTAAAGAAAGATGCTTGGCGTTCCAACCTTCAAGTCGCTTTTGGAGCTTATCAATAATATACTAGTATGTTCTCCTAGTGGTATGCTCATGAATCAGTGACACACCAAGATACTTTCCAAGATTATTTGCGAGCTAACACCCATTTTTCTACTAATGGAGCGAACTAGGGGAAGAGAAACATTTTTAGAACAAAAACACCATGTCTTATCCTTGCTTACTTTCTATCTTAAAGCCACGTGGAAGGCATCCAACGTCTCCTGGATGAAACCAACATGATCGTCTTTAATTTCAGTAAAAAGGATGAGATCGTCGGCAAAGAATAAATGGGATAGGCCACGCCTACTCCGACTGAACTTAATTGGTTTCTAGCTTCCTTAAGCCACTGCGCTATCGATTAAATGTCCCAATCTCTCCATGCACAACACAAAAAATAAGGTGATAATGGATCCCCTTCCCTAATTCTACGAGTCGGAGAAAACACTTCTGAAAGTTCACCACCCTAACTCACTTGCATAGACACTATCGAGATACATTTCATGATAAGATTAACAAGATCCATAGGTAGTCTGATGTCAATGAGAGTGTCATTGATAAAATTCCAATTTAGTCGGTCATAAGCCTTTTCCAAATCCACCTTAATAGGAATGAATCTAGTTTTTACCCTTCTTCTTTTTCATTGAATGGAGCACTTCCTGGATGATGATAATATTATCTGTTATCAACCATCTAGGGACAAAGCTGCATTGAGTAGGAGCAATAAGATCATTCAGATAAGGCTTGAGCCTGTTAACTATTATCTTAGTGATCACCTTATAAACTTTCTCCAATATAACTCCCCCAAAGTATCAGAGTCTCGACTTTCAAGAGCTTTTTGGATGCCATTCAATCTTGCCAAAAGTTGATTTTTTTGATGAAAAATATTACCAAATTCAGTATTATTCCAGTTCTTCAACTTCCCAACAATTCCATCAACGAACCATAAAATTAGTAGCATCAGTTCTCTAATTATACTTGACAAAAGTGGTAAAGTTGTCATGGGTTAAGCATGCTGATTGAAATCGAAAGGAGAGTTGCCTTGAAGTGGAAGAAATTTGCTGTCCAAAGCACACTAATAAGGGGTGATGATCAAAATTTATAAAGGGGAGATGCTTTACTGTTGTATTTTGGAAGAGTTCATGCCACTTATTAGTACAAAGCCCTCTATCTATCTTTGCTCACAAGTTTCCCCTTCGCCATGTATCTCTTGGACCAACAAAACCAAGATCAAACAATCGAGAGCTTTGCATACACTCCTAAAAAGACTTATTCACCATTGGTTATGTATGAGATCCTCCACGCTTATCTGCAATTTCAAGCTTGGCATTGAAATTGCTCCCAGTAATTAGGCACCAATTGAAACATAAGCAATTCTTCTAATGTTGTGCCACAAGTACTTTTGTAGATGGCACTTAGGACTAGCATAAATAGCTGTAAATAAGAATGAATTTCTATCACGAGCAACTTTGATATGAATAAATTGTCGATATGCAAGAATTGTGACTTCAGTGTCTCCTCTCCATAGTAGCCAAATACCACCAGAAAATCCCTCTGCCTCTACTCTAAAGGAGTGAGCAAAACCCAAACTACTTATAACATTGTCAGCCCGATAACTGCTAATCCGAGTTTCAGTTAGAACTAGCATGAACGGTTTATTTAATCTAACAAAATTCATTAGAACAGGCTTGAAAGTCTTGCCCCTAGCCCCATGACAATTCCATATGAATATCGACATAACTAGAGGAGAAAAGAGGCATAATGCACTCTTATGCATGTGTGGTATTTGAAACGACATCCTTGACACATATTGTGTCAACACCTGGAGTCTATGGAACTGCTACTTCTTGAGAGTCAAGCATGATAGACACACCATTCAACACATTTAGGTCATTATTAGGATCTGGAGGTTTTGAAGGGGGCACTGCATATCTATTTTGGGCAGACAACAAAATATTGCTTGCGACATCTTCCATATCATTATCTGGATCTGCACACTCCATGTTGTCCTCCTCTGGTAACATAAATGATTTTTCTTGATAAGTAACTTCCCTGTGTGAAGGGATAGAGATAGCTATGTGAGACCCAGACCCCCATTGCAGAAGTTGCTCTAAAGCAGTGGATCCAAGAACATTTCTATGCACCTTTGGATGTTCCTTATTAGAATAGGTATTTGAAGTCTGATGCCCATCTTGCACAACAGTCTCACCTTTGTTATTAGTACGAGGCTTAGGTCTTTCTCTAATATTCGTTTGGCCCGTATTGGATGTTTCTTTTCTTGCTTGAGCTATAAGCTAGCCCAAATCAAGCCTTACAGAAGTTGAAGCTCGATGCCCCTCCTCCGCAGTACTGGGACGATTCTTAATATTCCCCACAATCTTGTTATCAGATAAAATAAAAATCTTGAACCACGTGGTCTCACCTTATTGCTCTCCCTACCAGAATCTCTCCCCTAATTTGTCGCCTTAGCTGCATCTCGACTGTCACATTTCTGGACCTGAATCCAGAGCCCATTTACTTCCTTTGTGACTCTCATGGCTGACGGAGGAGCATCTTGAACCACCATGTCATTGCTAGTTTTGCCACCAAACAGTTGGTTGATCATTATGAAACATTGGTACCTTAGAAGGAAAAGCAATTGATCCATGACCTACAATGCCACATGAAAAACAAATCTAGGATAAGCCTTCATAAGCCACTTTGATCTCATCTCCATCCAGTGTAACCCTGGATAGTAATGGTACCATTAAGTCATCCTCTACAGCCACCCTCGCAAATTTTCCTCTTTGCGAATGTTGCGTGTTATCATCAATTTTCACCATACGACCAATTAGATTGGCCAAAGCTGTGAGAATCCCCAGATGATAACGAGAGACAGACAATTCTAGAAATTGGACCCAAATCATTGGCCTTGTAATTTTTCCTTACGCTGGACAAAATTTAGAATGTCATGGATGAACAGATAAGACGTGTCCCAAAATCACCCATAGACCCTTTGTTAGGGCATTCAAATAATCTTCCTTCTTGATGAAATTGATTAGAAAATAATCATTGTCTAAGTCAATAATCTTTATGGGTTTTGCAAACTTCCACGTACCTTTTTATCTATCTACTTTTTAGTTGTTTATAACCGATATGATGCCCAAGTAATTTTGCCACTATTGCTCTTTCCCATTGCTTGTCCAGGCAATTCTTGAAAGTGGAAGATAGTTCCAGTGCAGTCCCAAACTCCCCATCCACCACATAGATATCCCCTTCTTCATAATCCACCAATTCTTTTGTAGGTCATGCTAACTCTTCCTTCTCCTCCTCTTCTACTTGACTGGTTATAGCTGCACTGTAGCTTGGTTGAGGACGTGAGGGAGGTGGGTCCTCTTCCCTATCTTGTATATGAACTTTCTTGGCCAGATGGCCTTCATTGTCAAGAGAGTGGAGATCTCCCCTCGCCACCATCGTTCATTATCTCCATGCTTTTGAAATTAATACTTTTAATAAAACTGATCCTAATAGATAAGAGTATACACAAATTTCCACCATATATTATAACATTAACTATATGGCCGTTTACGCTTCATTTAAGCCACGTTTACCCTACCTTTCGATTAATACCCCATAAACAACAATAATTAACTGTTATATATATATATATACACATATATATGTATCCATATATACATATATATGTATATACATATATATGTATATAACACTAGCCCCGTTCAGTTCATAATGACATTATTGAATTCCTTTTTGATTCTATGTATTATTCTCATTAAGCACATAAAGGAGGAGGAGGAGCCGTACGAGATGAAAATCTCACGTATATATGTATATATATATAACAATCGTTGGTTTACTAAGTATACAGTTAAACCTGTGAAAATAAAGTAATATATTCATTCAATTGCTGTCTGTCTTTGAAGTTGGTTTGTTATAACA
The DNA here is from genome assembly GCA_027123425.1 of Erythroxylum panamense. Lineage (NCBI taxonomy): Eukaryota > Viridiplantae > Streptophyta > Magnoliopsida > Malpighiales > Erythroxylaceae > Erythroxylum > Erythroxylum panamense. Next base: position 25,014,631 of record JAOTIZ010000003.1, on the reverse strand, counting down.
TATTTGACTCATTCTAAATGTCTATTGTGGTTGTTTTATTTCATCTATAATTGAAACCACCGTAAATCTTCAATTTTGACCATTTATTTTATATTTTTGAACTGTAACATTAATCATCTTTGACTAATGCAGTGGTTGTTGCACTCTTAAACATCTTATTGCTTCCCCAATTTCATCCAAGTGATTTCCCAACTTTCCTGCTATATCATAATTCCCAATTTTTTATTTTAAACCACTACTTATTATGTTTTTAATGCATTTTATCCATGTCAACTACTATAGTTAATTTGGAGTTTTCTTATGAAAAGTGTTGGATCCCGAACGTTTATTAGAAATTAGAAATAGAAATAAGAAATTTTGGTGATTAGTTATGAGTAAAGAACAAATGAATGAAAATTCTTGAACCAAGAAATGATAGACAAGAGTAAAGTAGCGAATGAGAAATATGGATAGATTCATATTTTACCTTGGTGCTTTTAGTGGATAAGAGATTTCGAAATGGGAAGAATTAAGGAGAAAGTTAGAAGTAGAATGAAAGAAAAAATGAAGTTGAATTTGTGTAGTGAGTTGATGAAGAATATGTATATATGTGTATGTTCTGTTATTGGTATTCATGATTAATCATGGATTATAAATTTCTTTATAGATGATATTAATTTGAAATGAATTTGAGAATGAGGAGTAGATGAAGTAGAAAAGGTGATCTTAGTATGATTTGTGTTAAGGAAAGATTGTGAAACAAAATGGATGGTTAATCTGGAAAATGTTTATGGAGTATGTTTCAGTCTTTTAGCCACAACTTTTTCTCTAGTTATCCAAAAGAGATGATTCTTAATTTGGATTAAACTAGAAACATATGGCTACATTTCTTATGAGACATCAAATTTAAATTCTATCTTTAAGAATCTCAGATTTTGTTATGAAGTTGAGAATTGGGTGCAGTACATTGGATGCATGTAAAAATTCATATTATGTATTCAAGGGGAAATTTGGATTAATCTAGGCTAATTTAGGCAAAAGTGTCTTCTAGAAAGTTGTAGGTCTTTCTTTCATCTTTTCAACAATATATAGGATGAAATTTTTGGACATCTGAGCTGAAAGTTATGGTCCTCATAAGGGAAGATGTTCAAGAGTGAAGTTGTATCGTCTATAAATTTATATGGTTTGTGATGACGTCATATGGTCTTTGATGATGTCATATCTTCTGTAAATTTGTAGGGTCTGTGATGACATCATATGGTCTGTGATGATGTCATATCTTTTGTAAATTTATATGATCTGTGATGATGTCATATCTTCTGTAAATTTATATGGTCTGTGATGATGTCATATCTTCTGTAAATTTATATGGTCTATGTTGATGTCATATGGTCTATGATTGTAACATCCCATCACCGATGGGAAGGTTATATTGGTAAATTGGGACGACCTAGGAAATTGATTGCATATTTTTG